>JALIZH010020859.1:0-16854 GCA_030522465.1 Rhipicephalus appendiculatus | reverse complement strand
ACACACAACAAAACTGCTTTGCTCGCTGAAGCGACCGTATTCCTTCAGCCAGCGTTTTGTAGAGTTCCGCCAGATCGGATCCTAAAGGAGTTACCATCGCATCAACTGTACCATCGCATCAACTTCGACGCCACCCGGGTCATCGAAACGAAAGGTAGCCGCACCAAAAGACAATACTTAGAATCTCGGCATATACAAACGACACCTGAGAACATTAACCGGTCGACGGGGACCCTGCCGGGCGCGTATGTACATGGTCTCCGGAACCAATGGACCAGGCAACGCATCGAAAAAGAAAAATTGAGGAAAAGGTAGGAAAATGGGGACAAGAGCTGCGGGGAGAACAATGATGGAGAGGGAGACAACAAACCTATTTCGAGAAAACCACTGCAGCAGCTAGCTCCTTCCTTGGAACGTTTTCAAAAGAGTGCCGTTCATGAGGAATATGCAACTGCTGAGGGATTCCATTGCTCACATCAGATTAGTACATGCCTTTAGCGCCCAAAGATGCAGCGCTGAGAGTTGAAATTGGATGAAACTGATAATCGCGAAAAAACTGACGAACACAAGAAAAAATACTAAGACAAGAGCTACTCAACTGTTTAAGAGGGAAGGTTTTCACATATATACAGGGTGTCCCAAATGCCACGCAGCATGGTTTAAAAAAAATGCCCCCACCTCCCCGAAGGGAATCGTGAGGAAATGCGAATGCATTTCGCGCGCGCTTCACTCCATTTATATATACGTGCGAGCGAGCGGACGGGAGTGTGGGGCGCAGGGAGGAGACAGAGTGAACGGCGAGAGAATGAGCGGCGAAGCACTGCACCTACCCTCTGCTACACTCTCCACACACGCGGGAGCTGCGCCGAGCTTCCGCGATGCGAGCGCCCTCACACACCAGAGCGCGCTCCTCCTCTCCACTCACTCTCCGCTACTCCGCCCGCACCACCTGCTCCAGTTGCTAGGGGCGAGGATAAGCGCGCGCGCCCGCAGCTGTTGCTATGGGAGAGGGAGTGAGAGCGGAGAGATAAAAAATTACACCATCTTCCGCTAAAGGGAACCATGTGTAGATGTGAAGCAGCGGGCGCTAACGCTTACACCGGCGGCGGCGTTGACGCTGGCGCTCATCGCAGCGTTGCGCAGGAGAGAAAACTGGGGATGTAAAGCGCGCAGCGATGGGAGCGGCGTTTCCTACTGGAACATGCCAATCGCTGCTAATGTGCAATGAGAGACAGAAGACTCCGACTGGACACAGAGACTCGCAGTCCGCTTTTAGTTAACGCGCACGCTGCGAATTTTTATTGTTCAACAACGCACAGGAGAAATCTCCCACCGGCACCACCTTGAGGTCAAGATCCATTGCCATATATACGGGGTGGCCAGTGAACGGTTGTGCAGCGCGATCAGTCGGTTTTTTCAACCAAGAAACTCAGCAGACGCTGCCTGTGTCGGCAAGTCGCGAGGCGAGAGAGGGGGGGGAGCGTAGGAGAGGAGAGAGAGGGGGGCGCGCATGCGCAGTGGGAGTGTGGACGCTGCGGGCAGAGATGCCTAGAGAAGAGAGGGGGAGCGTAGGAGAGGAGTGAAAGGTGGGACGCGCATGCGCAATGGGAGTGTGGACGCCGCGGGCAGGGATTCCTAGAGGAGAGAGGGGGAGCGCAGCAGGGGAGAGAGGAGGGGGAGGCGCATGCGCAGTGAGGGTGTGGTTACCGCGGGGAGGGATGCCTAGAGGAGAGAGAGGGAGAGAGGAGGTTTTTGTATTTTTATTTTTTTTAAAGGGTTTGCGCATTCGCAGTAAGGGCGGTCACGCCGTACACCACCACCACCGGATTAAGCTTCGCCATAAGATGCTTCACATCTAACACCTGCCGGCGCGCACACCTCCTCAACCTATCCTCCTCCTCCTCCTCCGCGGATGCCTGACATAGCTCGACTATGAAATGCATTCGCATTTAAAAGAGAAACGGCGTTACGCGAAGCAAACCCTAGTACATGTTGTTCCCAGTAGACTAGAGTAGCTAAACTAATTTTTGGGAGCGAAGCTTCTTAGGTCCGCACCCCGCCGTCGCCGTCGTCGTTGAAGCTCCCTGCAAAAATTGATGCGGCGCCGGCGCAAAATCCAATGAAACGCCGCGCGTGCCGAACGCCGAGTGGTTTGGTTCTAGTGCACCTGAAATTCGAGGTTAAATAAAAGAAATAAGCTCTGTGCACAACTGGTTATAATGGTCGTCTTCATTTTCGCCATCTTTATCGTGGATTGTGAAATGACAACCATCATTCAATCGCGCTACGGGTGCTTTCTCGACGGTAGTAGCAGACGCTGTCCCCACCAAGCGCCGGAAAAAAAAAAGAAAAAAAAGAAAAGACGCGCGCGGCGTCCGGCGCGCGTTGCGCAAAAAACAAGGCGCGCGACACAAAAACAGTTCACGTTTATAAAAAGACAGTAAAATACATCGAAAACCATGTTTGTACATATATATATATAAAAAAATAGGGACCCACTTGACATTACTTAGGGCTGCTTACAGAACACGGATACGCGTCATCAGAAACTTAAACGTGAAGATGATGAAGACGATAAGCAGCTTCGCAAGGATGCGGAACAGGTCCTGATGGCATTACTACAACGGCAATAAAAATTATTCATAAGGTTCTACCCCAGAACCTACTGGCAATTATTAACTATTCTATAAGAAATTCATGGATTCCACCTGATTGGAGAATTGCGAAAATTATTCCTTTATTAAAAAACAAGGCGCTGGGTTTACATTAGATAACATCAGACCTATATCACTCACATCTAATCTGGTAAAGTTAATTGAAAGAATCTTACACATTCGGATAGATAATTGGTTGACTGAAAACATGATCTTGAGCCCATGCCAAATTGGCTTCAGGCGTGAATGCTCCATTTGGTGTGCCCATGTCGATTTGGAAAGTAGAATACAACTTGCTCGTTATAAGAAACATTTCGCCGCTTTAGTAACCCTGGATATTACAAAAGCTTATGACAGCGTGGAACATTTTAAACTAATAAATTCACTTAAGAACGTAGGTTTACCTCAATACTTCGTCGCATGGGTACATTCCTTTTTAAACGGCAGAGAATTTTATTGCTCTCAATCTGGTTTGTCTTCTTTAAGGCATAAGCAAACTAGAGGTCTCCCACAAGGGTCGGTATTGTCCCCATTACTATTTAATATTTTACTATGCACTATTCCTACACACCAAGATGTTCAGGTGTATGTGTATGCCGATGACATCGCATTCTTTGCCACAGCGGTAGATATACATACACTGTACCAAAGTCTGCAGGCGTATATGAATACTCTAGAAACGTGGCTGGACAGCATAAATTTATCGCTGAATATCAGAAAAAGTGCAATGGTAGTCTTTCCTCTAAGCGCTCCTGTCCAAATTTCGTTGCTTTATCGGCAAAACGTTATACCGCAGGTGGAATCGGTTAGGTATTTAGGGGCCACTTACACTGAAAAACTTAATTGGAGTCCGCATATAGAAAACATGGCAGCTAAAGGAGCACGTGCGGTTGGGATGCTCCGTAGACCTCAGCAACAAGCGTTCAGGTTTACGTCGTGATGTTCTCATTATGATTTACTGCATGTATATTCGCCCGATATTAGAGTTCGGCTGAGTCTTGTTTTCTGGTGCACCAGCTTACAAACTTCGGCCACTGGTTCTTCTAGAACGCGAATCATTACGATTATGTCTTGGACTTCCTAAATATGTCGCAAATAATATTTTATACAAAGAAGCACGCCTGCCTTCTCTTTTAACCCGGTTTCACATCCTAACAGTACGCACATTCCTAAAGATTTATGCATCACCACTAAGGAGGTCGCAGTATATTTTTATTAATCAACCGACGTCATTTTTTAACCACCAGTGGTCAAGGTTACGTTGTCCACAAGTCATTTTCGCACAGATATTATTGGAAACAATACAAGTCCAGCTCCGTGAAGTATTAATCATAAGCAGATCTATACAAACAAATAGAATAGAATTTGACGATATATTTCCCAAGAATTGCAAACATTTGCCCAGTAGATACTTGAATTGCATCTTGAAAGACCATTTGTCAAATTTAGAAACGGCCACGGTGATAGCAACTGATGCTTCAGTTTGTGAAGAAAAGGCAGGGGTGGGAATTGCATCATCATCTCTGGATTGGTCTTTTTCAATTCGTTTACCCGACTTCACGCCTATTTATCATGCGGAATTGCTTGCAATTGTTTTAGCTTTACGGAAATTACCACCATCAATATCAGAAGCCGTCATTCTGACAGACAGCCTGTCTGTCTGTTCCTCATTAACTGCACCAAACTTTTCAAGTTCTTTAGAATTATTTTACTCTCTTATTCCAAGACATATACGTATTATTCGATTGGTGTGGGTACCAGGGCACAAAGGAATAACCCTCAATGAATATGCGGATGCACTCGCAGTAGCATCACATGATGGTCCCAACATTTCTTTATTGCCGACGTTGGCCTTTATATCTGCGGCGAGATTTGAAAAATATGCCACATCGGATAACTTCACTAAGTCTTCTTTGTCAACATCTGAGTTTTCTCATCTCAATTATAAGTGGAAAAATCGATGGTGTTCCTCTAGAAAGACAGAAGTATCAGTCACCAGAATACGATGCCGAGTCCCCTCACTGAACTTTTACCTACACAGGTCTGGTCTTGTGCAGTCACCTTTATGCCTCCATTGCAATGAAAGTGAATTCCTGCATCATTTCTTCCTAACATGCATGTTATTTACAAATCAAAGAAAAAGACTTCTAGAAGAACCGCTCCGAAGGATGGGTTTAAATTTATCACTTCCGGTGGTTCTTTCCTTTGGAGCTACTACACTGGGCTTTAGCCACAGGAACGTTTGCGATGCTGTATGCGATTTCCTACGTGAGACAAAACGAATTGATTGCTAAAGTTATCTAATCCCTCTTCATTCTTCAACAATAATCTTTTTTTCTCTTCTTGAATTTTTTTTTCTTTTTTTTTTCTCCTGAATTAAGCTAAGAAGTTATTTCAAAAAATAATCTATCACTAAACATTTTAAGAATATAAACTCATTTAATTACATAACAAGGCACCGCCCGTTTCATGGCCGATCCCCCCATTGTGGGTTGCGCCAGAATAACAAGGGTCAACCAACCAACCAACAATGCCGAAGCAGCGGCAGCAAGACGAGCCCGGCAACAGGATCCGGCAGGTAAAGCAGAACGAGCGGAGCTACAACTTATACGCCGACAGGATCCTGCCGTATGTGCTAGAGCGGCCGAATCTAAGCGCCGACGCCTCCAACAGTCTCAAAACGTACATAGTCGTCTGCGTCCCATTTTCAAGGAGCTTCGCTCATCGGTTTTATTCGTACACGGAACTGCTAGTTTTGTCTATGGGGTTCAATTAATTAGTCTTAATTATATTGGTAACTCGACAAGTACTCCCGTAATTATCAAAATGTCAATGAGGCATATGTAGGCATGTTCAAATGACATCTATTTGTGCCATTTTCAATGACGTACTAATTGCGGGCTCATTTTTTTCCCGGCTGATAAAGAAAGCCCGCGAAATATGAAAGAAAAGCACGTGACAACCCTCCCACCAGCAAAAAAAAAGCAGCATCCTCAAATATGCTTACGCAAGCAACCGCTTTATCTGGTGTCAGCTGCCAGAGACAGCGTTTCGCACAGTAGCAAGGGTACACATTGGATGCCAACCATAGGCGTGCGCAGGGTTCCCCTTCAGGGAGGGCGAAGGCTCGTCGCAGTGCCCCCCCCCTCCCTATTATGTCAATGTATGGGGCTGACATTGTGCCCCGCCCTCCAGTCGCAGCGCCCCCCTTCCCTATTATATCAATGTGTGGGGCTGACTGAATGTGTGGGGCCGCCCCCTCTGCCCCCCGCCTATGATGCCAACAACATGCGTCGAAATTTTGCAGGATTCCTTCCGCTTGATTGAACGTCACTATCACTATCCATATATCATGGCAGGCTGTTCCCATTGATAACGCGGCTAGTGCGCCGTTCTCATTGCGGCCTGAGTTTGTAAGAGCAAAGCGCCGCATTTCTTCGGTCGGAGAGAGGCAGATAGGGTGATTCATATTACAGCCAAAGCTGTTATGAGACCACAACAAGGGCCGTTTTTGCGCCGTAGTTGTCCGCCGCCGCCGCCGCCGCCGGCGTCCGTAACCACTATCGCGGGAAATGGAAAAAAACTAAGTAAACAATTGCCCTTCAGCTTCGTCTTTAAGAGTTGAACGCGATAGCGATATCCTGTCCCTAGTAGGTACTTCAATCAGTTAGCGTATACTATGTAATGGGTAGCATGCTTTAAACCACAAGCAGTTATGAGGTGGAAATGTTTTCGAACTTGCTATGCACCCACTATGTGGTCTTAAGGGAATACGCGCTGTAAAGTGTGTGCCTTTTGTAATGGGTGGCTGGCTCTGAACCACGATGTCATTATGATATTCACATGCTATGGCGCCCGATGGCAATGCACGCTTGTACCACGCAATATTACTGCGATATTACATGTTGTAGTGTGATGCCTGTATACAGGACGCGTGTGTTTGTAAAGCATGAAAGTTATTTTCACTGCATTTCCAAGCAGATGAAGTTATTTTCGGTGTAATTCCAAGCAGAAGCGTGGCTGTGTAGTAGAACACCTGCTTGCCACGCAGACGGCCTGGATTCGAGTCTCACTCGGACCCGGAAATTTTTATTATTTATTTTATTTGCATCTTTCTCGATTTTTTCACGGTCACGGACAACATGATGATTTTTCGCTCACAATCAACGACGCCGACGCTGGAATTTCTGCGAAACGAGCTCTTGAACGCTATCGCGTTAATAAAAAAATGCCTATGACAGAATTGGAATTGAACCCGGGCCCTCTGCGTGGCCGCCCAGCACTCTACCACTGAGCTACGCCACTGCTTGAAACTGCTGTGCAAACTGACCCTATGCAGGCTTCATGTCGGGTAAGGAATCGCATTGATATGTGTTGTAAAGCGTTTTAGAACGGCAAAGTAACAACCAGGCGTCACACAATGCGAATTGCGTAACGAGTGGGTCGTTCAATGCTCCAACCAATTACAAAAGCCTCATGTGCACGCATAATTCTTCGTCGTCGTCAGCCACAGCATCAACAAAGTGCACATAATGCATTGCAAGTACGTAGCGGGTACCGCGCTTTTCCGAAGAATGACGAATAATGGCATAGTGCACGCTTCCCCACTACACAAAAATTATGATGGTTTATGGCGTAGTGGGTGCCATGCAAGTGCGCTTGTAGTAGTTGTCCCAAGGGTGTTTAAAAAAATGCCCCTACTTCCCCGAAGGGAATCGTGAGGAAATGCGAATGTATTTCTTGCGCCGAGAGATTTCGCCTTCACCGACTTCTGCCATCGCCTTGAGAGGCGCCCAGCCAGCGAACGGTCGAGAGTGAGGCGCGAGCGCACGGGAGAGTGGGGCGCAGGGAGGAGAGAGATCGAACGGCAAGAGAAGGAGCGGCGAAGCACTGCACCTACCCTCTCCTACACTCTCTCGCACCACATGCTCCGGTTGCTAGGGGAGAGGATGAGCGCGCGCGCCCGCAGCTGTTGCTATGGGAGAGGGAGTAAGAGCGGAGAGATAACACCGGCCGGCGTGCGGACGCCGCCGCGGACAACGCCGGACGCCTCACATAGCCCGACTAAGAAATGCATTCGCATTTAAAAAGGCTCTAGAAAGGCTGCTCTTCCAGCCTTCGCTGTGACTGTGCTGCGCGTTCCGCACAGGCCTAGCTGTTTTTTTCCCTCTGCATTTTTTTCCTTGATACTGGCTACCTCACCATGAGCCTGTTCGAGGGCGCAACTTTCTGATGCGCGCAACAGTCTAGTCACGTGTCACTTATCAGATCTCGCGGCCTTTGTTTATCAGGCGGAAGAAACGAGCGCGCAGTTAGTACGTTGTTGAAAGCAGCACACTTAGATGTCATTCGAAGAGGACTACATATGCCTCATTGACATTTTGATGATTAGGTGGGTGCTTCGCGATTTACCAATATAATTATGACTAATTAATTAAACCTCATTACAGAAAAAATAGTGATGGGTACTCCAGTCTACTGGAAACAATGCGTACTAGGTGTGCTTCGCGCAACGCCATTTCTATTTTTTAAGTCATACTGCGTGATATTTCAGACACCCCGCATCCTTTTGTCCCGCATGCGCGCAAACAAATAAAGCAACACGCGTAGAGGCAGTTGCGCATCAATTCAACTTCGGAGACCAGCAAATCGATGGACCGCTGACTTATCAAATCAAATAAAATCAAATCACATTTTATTCTTTAACAGCACAATGAACAAGATGAAGATATACAGAAGGAGGTCCCGTAGGGTAAACTGAAATGGGACCTCCTATGCAATATAAACATAAATATTTGATTGGCAACGACAGCAGCAAAATGGTAAGATTACAAAATTATAAATAATGAGTACAGACACAACGAAATCACGATGTTATCATCAACTATGTGTCATAGGGAATGTAAACTATAAATATAAATAACATAAAAAAAGAGAAAGAAAGAAAACACCAGTTTGACGACAGAATGCAAGTCGAGGGAAAACCAATTATGCAGAAGAATGAATGTCATATAACAAGAACTTCTTCAACTCATGGTGAAATGTATGGGTTTTCTGATTTTTGTTAGAAATGGTAATCTATTCCATAATGATATGGCTGCAAAGTGAACTGTCTGTTTGCCATAATTAGTTGGCACACTTTGGGCAGAATGAAGTAGTTATGCTGCGAGCAACGAGTTGGGTTAGTAAAGATGATGAAAGAATTAATGACAATGTGATTTGTTGATTAATTAGTTTGAAAAAAAATGGCGAGATTGTATTTTACAAGGGCGGCAACATCGAGAATGTTATTTTCTTGCAGCAACTGTTTAGCATTGTAGGTGAGTGGACTTGACGTGATTAATCGAATTGCCTTGTACTGAATGATTTGTAGCGATTTGAGGAGAGTAGTGTACCTGTTACCACAGGAGGTTATGCAGTAATTAATGTGGGGAGTGTACAAACGCTAAATAAAGTGAGAGCAATACCGTTCGTGAAAAAAATGGACGTGCCCTTAGGAGGATGCGTATTCCATGTGATAACTTCTTTTTCAAATGTGTTACATGGTTTTGAAATTTCAAGTTATGGTCGATATTTACGCCCAAGTATACATTCTTCACTTACTGATAATGAGTGGTTATCAATGAAAATAGGCGGAATGCACTGTGGTGATTTATTTTGTGATGAGAACAAAATAAATTCAGTTTTAGAGGGATTGAAGGTAAGTCTATTAATTTTGCACCATCCTTAGAAGGTATGAAGGTCACTGTTAAGCCGGGATACTATTACTGATAGCTGTTCGTTAGAATTATGATTGTGGTGTCATCAGCAGATAATATGCAGTTAGAAAAGGTAAGGCAATCAGGGAGGTCATTAATATAAAGTAAAAATAGTAAGGAGCCCACAATTGACCCCTGTGGTACACTGTAATTAGTCAATTTAAGTTTAGAATAAGCGAACAACCTGATACTTGTCTCTTAAGTAGTCACGTAGTAGTAGTAAAGGGGGAACAGTTATACCAATTGAGTCTAGTATAATATTAAGGATGTCACGGTCAATGGTGTCAAATGCGCGGGAAAAGTCTACGAATATGGAACCTGCAAATTTACCGTCATCAATGGCTTTCTTTAGTTGCTCAGTAAAAGATATTAGTGCTAGGTCAGTAGAGTAACCAGATCTAAATCCAATTGGTCAGGTGAAAGTATATTCTATTTGCTTAAATATTTTATCAACAGCCTTTCAATTAATTTTTCGGTGACTTTGCTAAAAAAAGGGGTAAAACACAGATCGGTTTATAATTAGATACTAATGAGCGATCTCACTCCTTAAAAACTGGAGTTATTCTGCTGCGTTTGAGTTCACGAAGAAAGATTCATGTCTTAAACATGAGGTTGATAATGTGAGACAAGACAAATGATACTGGTTTAGAAATTAATATAACATGACCAGGATGAATGTTATCCATCTCACCGCTAGTTATTTTTAAATTGTCAATTATGGATGCTACCTCATCAGGAGTAGTTGGACACATATAGAATGATTGTGGAAGGCGTTTTGAGGCGTATAAGTTTTGCTGTGCATGCGCATTGATATCACGAAAGAAAAAGTCACCAGATGCATCTGCAATCGTAAGTGGACTAAAATAAGTATTTCAATCGTGGGATATTTTTATTATGTTATCGGCTGCTTGTTTCCTATTCAGAAATGAATTCAGTTTCTCTCATACTTTCTTGACGTCAGGACCACATTTAAGTATCTTTTTCCTCGTAACATTTGACTTTACCTTTTTTTAGGTCGAGCACAAAGTGCATTGGAAAATTCCTCATACCGCGCACGTAGGTTTATAATGAATGAATGTCCTTATTGTTTTTTCAAAAGATTTTCGCGTGTGCGCCTCGCTTTAATGATATTATCGGTGACCCAAGGGTTTGAGGAGATGCCACTTTCCATTTGCATTTGCGCATCTGGGAGCAGGAGTGATAGTGCGATGATAACTTTGTTAGAAAAGACGAGTAAGCTACCCACGGGTCATTAGTATCAAGAACGGAATGCCAGTCAGCATCAGAAACAGCGTCTAGGAATGATTTTTATCAAAAACGAGTTTGGTGTAACAGTTGCAATACAAATAGTGGTCTGATGTAGTGCACAGAAACACGGGAAAGTGGTCGGTAATGTCTGTTTCAAGTATTCTTACAGCGGGTTGACACAAAATATTCGACAATGCATGATCGATCAGAGTACTGGAACCACCGGGAACAGAACGAGTAGAGACTTAATAAGGCATTCGTAACGAAAACTATGAAAACAGGATGAATAACTGTGAGAGTTCATAGATGAATCCAATGCAACAATATCTGTTCTTCTTTGCAACCAAAGCTTCCAAGGCAGGTCTTATGTATTTTCCTCAAAATATCAATTCCTAAGTTACCGATTAGGCACCTAAATAGAAAAATTTCCAATTTATATTTGCATAAATGCAATTTGCAATATTCAATGTCCATGCGCCTCGAGTTGAGTAATTGAGGAAACCTGCCCTTTGCATTGGGTACGATCTATCTATCTATCTATCTATCTATCTATCTATCTATCTATCTATCTATCTATCTATCTATCTATCTATCTATCTATCTATCTATCTATCTATCTATCTATCTATCTATCTATCTATCTATCTATCTATCTATCTATCTATCTATCTATCTATCTATCTATCTATCTATCTATCTATCTATCTATCTATCTATCTTCCCGAGAGCGCACGACTTTAGCCATCACTGAACATTCTAGTCACGGACAGCTTAATTTCAGTGCCCAAGAGGTGAGTAGTGGAGCTCGCCCAATTTTTGTAGAAAATACCCGCTAGGCTTTGCGAACGAGAACGCCACCAACAACGCAGGCTTAATCTCGGCCTTAAACAGCATTGCTGTTGAACGAGAAGCAGTTGTCCTACCTTCTGGAGAGAGCACAAGCCAGAAGAAAACAAGTCCAATGAAAATCATGGTGTTGTTTAGAGTAAGATGGACAGTCCGTAAAAATAAGATGTTGATGGGCAGGAAATGCTTTTCCTGCTTCTTTTATCCTCCTAGAAACAGCAAATTATCATCGATGAGTAACATTTAGTGGTACTGCTTTTAAAAAAAAGACAGGACTTTTTTAATTTCAGTAGGTTAACATTGATCTTAACGCCTCATTAAATTTCTGTTTCACAGACATGGAGCTGCAGAACGTGAGTGCGGCCACCTATCTAGTGTATTCAACGTATACCCTCTACGTCAAGGAAAGGAAAGAACGCACCAGGGTAAGCTAATGCCATTTTATTTAAAAGGTTATGTAGGTGAGTCCGGAGAGTTTGACTCGTGCTAGGAGCATTTGTTCTTCAGAGGCTAACCGAAAGAATAAGAAACGGAACGTCAAATGCGACCTTTTAAAGCACGGCTACACAATAGGCTACTTTGAAAAGTTCACACGATGCCAGCCTTGTCCCTGCTGACTCCGTCCAGAGGACACTGACCATCTGCTTCCCAAGCATCTACGCGTATGCATTCCCTACGCACAAGGCATTAGTGAAGCGCTCCCACGCGTCCTGTCGGAGGAGAGAATTAAAGTGGCATATTTTTCACGCTCGGCCTCTTTTTTCCGCGTCCAAAAGACAGGCTGCCCTCAGAAAAAAAAGTTCGGCAGATCCCACGCACTGTGGGAATCGATGTAATGCGAAGCAGCCAGGAAGGTGCAAATCATGCTTTACATAATTTGCATGTCATGTTTTACATGTTAGGACCTGTAATTTATGTTCGTCATAGAGTCACGTCACGCAATACCATTTTTGGTGTATATCAAGCTAGCGAATTGGACGCAAGCGCACCATGAGCGGGGCATGTAAATGGCGTTGTAGATGACATGCGTGCAAAGATTTTCATGTTACCACCTGCCACTTATGTTCGTCATACAGCCATGTCACTCAATACCAAATTTGGTGTATCTCAAGCTAACGAAACGACCGCGAGCACGCCATGAGCGTGGCATGCAAGTCATGTCGCACATGACAAGTCATGATTTTCATATTACCACTTGTCATTTATGTTCGTCCTACAGTCACGTCACTCAATCCCAAATTTGGTGTATATCAAGCTAACGATATGGCCGCGAGCGCGCCATGAGCGTGGCATGCAAGTCATGTCGCACATGACCTGTCATGATTGCCATATTACCACTTGTCATTTATGTTCTTTATACAGTCACGTCACCCAATACCAAATTTGCTGTATATCAAGCTAACGAAACGCCCGCGTGCGCGCCATGAGCGTGGCATGCAAGTAATGTCGCACATGACATGTCACGATTTCCATATTACCACTTGTCATTTATGTTCTTCATACAGTCACGTCACTGAATACCAAGTTTGGTGTATATCAAGCTAACCAAACGGCCGCAGCGCGCCATGAGCGTGGCATGTAAATCATGCTTTTCATGACAAGTTAGTCGTGATTTTCATGATATGACAACCATTTATGTTCATCATACAGTCATGTTATGCCATACCACATTTGGTATAAATCCCATTAACGATACGGCAGGAGAGCACAAAGTCGTAGGCTGCTGGATAGATAGCTAGACAGATAGATAGATACGCTCAAAGTCGCCGAAGTTCGCTAAGAAATGCTTCGCATTTAAAAGCACAGGAGTTTGTATACATCATTCCATGTGCGGATTGTGATGTTTGATACGTGGGGTAAACAGAACTTCCCCGAGAGGCTACGACAACACAAGAACGTCGTCCACAAGTTCGACCGACAGAGGAGTGCATCCGCTGGGCGCAGCGAGGTGAACGACCACAGCATCGCCTTTGACGATTTCCGAGTTGTCGACTTCGAGGCTAACCACCACAAACGGTTTTTTGGGCAATCGTGGCACATCCAGGCGACACCCGGTAACGTCTACAAGAACAGTTGCAAGTAGTGCTGTGCGCCGCCGCCGCCGCCGCCGAAGTCCCGAGAGTGACCACACCACCGCCGCGCAATAATTGCGGTGGGCCGCCATTAGTCTTTTATTTTAACTCGAACGGGGAATCTGGGCATTAGGTAAATACATCACTTTACTGGAGGAGGTCTTCTCGATGTGTCCATGTTATGGACTCTCCATTTCAGCCCCTGCTGATTGTTGGGAACTCGGCGAGCAGCGCGCCCTCTGTTTTCGGTTCTTCGTCTTCAACGTCGTTTTGACGTCACGAATTTTTCTTAACTCTAGACTCGGATTAAGAGAACGGTTGCGCTTTAACCAAACAGGAGAAAAAGTGGGAAACAGCACGTCTGTTAGCATGTATAAGCCAACCTCCTCGCAAGCCGCTACCACTTTGGGCTTTTGTCACAATTCCCATCATGCTCTTGTTTCTTTATCTTGGTCAGCTCATGGAAAAAAAACAAAAATTCACGAGTGCACGCGCCTAGCGTCCACACACCAACCTCGTCCGACGCCACCCCTTCCCTCGTGCTCTATACTGTGCTCAAAGTTCCCAGCATGCTCCTGTTTTATTAGATGTGAAGCATCTTATGGCGAAGTTCAATGCGGGGGTGGTGGTGGTGTGCGTCCTGACCACCCCTACTACGCATGCCCAAAACCCTCTCCACGCACCTCCTCTCCTACGCTCCCCCCTCTCTCTCCTCTAGGCATCCCTCCCCAGGCGTTTACACACCCATTGCGCAGGCGCGTCCCCACCCCCCTCTCTCTCTCCTCTCCTACGCCCCTCCTCTCTTCTCTAGGCATCCCTCCCGCGGCGTTTACACCCCCCATTGCGCATGCGCGTCCCCTCCCCCCCTCTTGCCTCTCCTACGCTCCCCCTCTCTCGCCTCGCAACGCTGACGCAGGCAGCGTCTGATAGCTAGTTTCTTGAGTGAAAAAATTGGCCCCGTATCTGCGTGCTTCGCTGCAAATGTCGTCGAAAGACGATAGTCTTGTGCCGGCCGTACTACTATGTTTTGCCTTGCCTCAGACAACGCCTACTCTACGTTAGAGGCGCTGCGCGAAATGTGGACGCCATCGAAAAACATGAGCTTGTGCTGAACCAAGGACCACTGCCAGCGGCAGCAGCTTATCGTCGGCACAAGGCTTTTTTCGTACAAAGCGTCGCAGTTCGTGCACAGCGTCGCATTTTCAGCGCAGCCTAAAAAACACTAGGGTCTTTAGAATTACGTATGTATTTTCTAATAAAAGAACACACGATCTGATACTTACATATTAATGTTGCGCCTCAGGTATTCGCAGTATTTGCTTTTTGATCGAAAATGTTCACAAGTATGAACGCAAACACCAGTTCAAGATGGCTGGGCGTTCAGAAAGTGGTTAAACTTTGGCCGAGTAGCTGAATCGGGTGACAGACAGACAGACAGACGGACAGACAGCCAGACCGAAATTTTTGCGTTGAAGTATCCCAAGAAAGACTATCGTCTTTAAAAACCGACTGCTCGCGCTGCACAACCGTTCAACGCCGACGCAGGCAGCGTCTGCTAGCGAGTTTCTTGACTGAAAAAACCGACTGCTCGCGCTGCACAAACGTTCACTGGCCACCCCGTATATATAGGCACTGGATCTTGACCTGCAAGGTAGTGCCGGTGGGAGATTTCTCCTGTGCGTTGTCGAACGTTTAAAATTCGTAGCGTGCGCGTTAACTAAAAGCGCACTGCGGGTCTCTGTCCAATCGGGATCTTCTGTCTCTCATTGCCCATTAGCAGCGATTGGCATGTTCCAGTAGGAAACACCGGTCCATCACTGCGTGCTTTGCGCCTCCCCAGATTTCTCTCCTGCGCAACGCCGCGATGAGCGCCAGCGTCAACGTCGCCGCCAGTGTAAGCGTTAGCGCCCGCTGCTTCGCATCTACACATGGTTACCTTTAGCGGGAGATGGTGTAATTTTGTTAGGAGCGAAGCTCCTTAAGCCGGCACCCCGCCGTCGCCGTTGAAGCTACCTGGCATGGTGCTAGCTGTGGCGTCTCCCCCTCACGCGGGAGGGTAAATTAGCTTTATGCGCGCTGGAACGAGAGAGAGAGAGAAAAAATGCCCCCACCTCCCCGAAGGGAATCGTGAGGAAATGCGAATGCGTTTCGCGCGCGCTTCACTCCATTTATATATGGTGGTTGTGGTTCGAAGAAGGAAAAGGCGCCTAATTTCTGCAGCCCGGTCGGGAGCACGGCGAAGCGCCTGTTTTTTTTTGTTGCTTTTCTGTTTTTTTTCTTCTTTTTTTTTATTTCTTTTTTATTTCTTTTTGTTCTTTTTCCCTTTTTTTCTTTTTTTAATTTTTTTTCATACATAGCTCCGCCGAGCTCCCGCGATGCGAGCGCCCTCACGAACTTGAAATGCATTCGCATTTAAAACTGGGGATGCGTAAAGCACGCAGCGATGGAGCGGTGTTTCCTACTGGAACATGCCAATCGCTGCTAATGTGCTATGAGAGACAGAAGACTCCGACTGGACACAGAGGCTCGCAGTCAGCTTTTAGTTAATGCGCACGCTGCGCATTTTTATTGTTCAGCAACGCACAGGAGAAATCTCCCACCGGCACCACCTTGGAGGCCAAGATCCATTGCCATATATACGGGATGGACAGTGAACGGTTGTGCAGCGCGAGCAGTCGGTTTTTTCAACCAAGAAACTCGCTAGCAGACGCTGCCTGCGTCGGCGTCGCGAGGCGAGAGAAGGGGGGTAGCGTAGGAGAGGAGAGAGGGGGGGACGCGCATGCGCAGTGGGGGTGTGGACGCTGTGGGCAGGGATGCCTAGAGGAGGGAGGGGGGGAGCGTATTAGAGGAGAGAGAGGTGGACGCGCATGCGCAGTGGGAGCGCGGGGAGGGATGCCTAGAGGAGAGAGAGGGGGGGAGCGTAGGAGGGGAGAGAGGAGGGGAGGCGCATGCGCAGTGAGGGGGTGTGGTTGCCGCGGGGAGGGGATGCCTAGAGGAGAGAGAGGGAGAGAGGAGGTTTTTTATTTATATTTTTTAAAGGGCTTGCGCATGCGCAGTATGGGTGGTCACGCCACCCACCACCACCACCGGATTAAGCTTCGCCATAAGATGCTTCACATCTAACACCTGCCGGCGCTTACCTCCTCAACCTATCCTCCTCCTCCTCCTCCGCGGACAACGCTGGACAACGCCGGACAACGCCGGATGCCTGACATAGCCCGACTATGAAATGCATTCGCATTTAAAACTTTATTGGAGGTATATACAGGGAGTAGC
>JALIZH010020858.1:0-30463 GCA_030522465.1 Rhipicephalus appendiculatus | reverse complement strand
ATTTCCAGAAGCGCCATATTCATGGTTATTTCGGAACTGCGATTTGATCTGCAGGTGCTGTTTCTTTTCTACATTTAATACATTCGTAGAAGTAATTGCGCGGTATTTTCCAAATTGTTTTTCTCAGTTCTGCCTAGAAAACAATGGCAGCCTTCTTCAGCCAGCTGCGCTCGTAACTTAGCTATGTGCTGATTATTTTTATGCCGAAAAACAACTTGAATGGCCGGAATGCCGTGTAGTGAATAATCCAACGCAACTTGTTTCGGCCCGCCAACTACGCCTTCTCTATGTCGCCGGTCACTTGCTGTCTGGCTTTAATTCAATGGTAGCCATGCCATTTGTAAACGGAGAACATTGCGCAACAGTTCTAACTACAGAGTGTTATACAACTTCACTTTTTCATTGTATGCATAATTTGTTGCACGAGCACTTCAAAGAAATATTTCGCTGTCTTTCACGTTAATGAATTGTGGCCATTAGTGAATTACAGAATAACTCATGCCAATATACATAGCGTCACCTCAACAAAACGATTTGCCATTTTGCTTACATAATTATTCTTATTATATATCAAGCTTAAAATGTGTAACGTCAGATGAAAGCAGGCCTTTTTCAGTCTATAGGAAGCACAGACCAAGAGGTCTGAAAAAAATCTGGATAGACAGCTTGGCAGATTGGCATACCTTTTGGCACTTCAGACGGTGAAAACAAGATTAAAAAATTGGCCGCGGATCTGCGTGCTTCGCTGCAAATGTCGTCGAAAGACCATAGTCTTCTGCCGACCGTACTACTATGATTGTTTTCAAGTACGAGCGCGATACGTAGACAGGAACAGGAAAGACACGGACAAGCGCTTGCCCGTGTCTTTCCTGTCCCTGTCTACGTATCGCGCTCCTACTTGAAAACAATCGTGGAACACCAACTCGCCCAATCAACCATTTTGTACTACTATGTTTTGCCTTGCCTCAGACAGCGCCTCCTCTATGTTGAATCGGCCACATCTGGCTAGCATTGATAAAATGGAGGAGGTGTTGCCTGACATATGGACGCCGTCTGGCAGTAGCATCGGGAAACGTGAGCTTGTGCAGAACCCACTGCCACTGACATGCTTTTTCGTGCATAGCGTCGCAATTTCAGCGCAGCCTAAGAAATACTAGGGTCTTTATAATTACGTATCTATGGATTTTCTATTAAAGGAACACACTAAGTAATACTTACGTATTGATGTTGCGCCTCACATGTGCGTAACATTTGGTTTTTGATCGACAATGTTCGCAAGTATGTACGCAGCCGCTTGTGCAAGACGGCTGGGCGCTCAGCAAGGGGTTAAACTTTGGCCGGGTGAATGAATCTTGGGACAGACAGACACGCAGACAGACCAGACTTTCTGCGTTGAACTATTCCAAGAGAGACTATCGTTTTTAAAAATGCACACATCTCCACGAAGTGAATTATGACGGGTGGGTGAAGCTCTGGGTATCGTATGGGTGAGTAACCGTACGTTACCCGAGCTTACTTAAATTAACAGCGCAAAGAACGGACACCACACAAAGGAAACACGCAGGACAAGCGCTGACTTCCAACTGAAAATTTTATTGATACGAGAGCATCTTATAAATGCACGTGACAACAGTTAAGGAACACCAGAGTGGAAAGAAGGGGGGGAGGAAAACTAAAAAAAACTATAAAAAACTATTTAAGTATGCATAACCAACTAGCCCAGTCAGCTACACTCTTAAGTTACCCGAGCGTTGTCCCATATAATTTAAATTGAGTGATATAAAGAGTCGACGATAAAGCTAGGTCCTAAGGTTCATAATGTCTACATTGAAGTCGCCCACTAGTGTAAAGGGTGTGTGCGTGTAGGCATTTTATATTGTTTCGTCACAATTAGGATTGATGCTCGTCTTTTGTAAACCTTTTTTTTTATTCACATACACGCATATGTTTCGACTATAGCAATGGTTTTCTATATGCCATGACAGCGGACAGTAAGAGTCGACGACAAAGCTAGGTCCTAAGGTCCATAATGTGTTCGTTGAACTCGCCGACTAGTATAAAGGGTTTATGCTTGTAGGTGTTTTATATTGTTCTGTCGCAATTATGATTGATATTGGTCTATTGTTAAACCTTTTTTGTGTGTCTCACAAATGTTGCGACGAGCCGTGACAATGGACAACGTGGATGGACAAACCTCGCCCTTAAGATGCATCGCCCCTAAAACATTTCAAAAGCAATCCCAATGAAATACATTCTGCTGTCATCTAGGCTGTATCGAAACGCACATACCTGACCTATCCTGATAAGTATATCAGCAACATATATTAAATGCGAAGCATTTCTTTGCGTACTGTAAGCACTTTTGCGTTTGTATCTACGTATCTATCTATCTATCTAGCCGCCTACGTCTGGGTGCTCTCGTGATTACCTCCTTAACTTGGTGTAGACCAAAATTTGTATGGGAGGGTAAGAGGTATTCATGAACATGTCTGGCTCGTCATGACATGAATAACGTGAAAATCCTGTCGCATACGTCGTCCAACCCTTTCCTGCAGACACGTGTGACACATGCGCATATACCACGGGCCGCGGTATGCGGGTATGCGCCACAGGTGTTTGACAATTTAGATATACACAGCAAACGGGTTTGAGCCTTTTTGGGAGTTTTGGGCGCGGCTCGTAACTTGCATCCTAAAGGTACTGCGCAAAACCCCCTACCAAAGGAGGTTTTAGGGGGGGGGGGGGGGTACGCAGGGCAAGATGGCGGTGCCTGTTGAAGCGACAGCGTCCACTTCGAATCTTTCTAGCCGTGGGCCTGCATTATTAAACTCATTCATTCCCAAATAATGCTGGTATTTGATTTAGATTTGACTAATGAGGCTTCGCTAAGCGTATACTGGCGATAAAACAGCTCCGTTTTCGAGATACACAGTCGATTTGCGGTGCAGAAGGCTTAACAAGGTTTGTTTACAAAATAAACGGAGTCAAAAGAGGGAATTAGCGAGGTAAATTTGGAGTTTTTATTTAACTCATTTCGGGGGCTTGAACGGAGTTCATTGGAAGTTTTTCTGCTTCTTTCGAGAGATTTTAAAACGCCCCTTTATACGCGGCCCGAGAGAGGGCCAGGAAAAAAAAGGTATTTCGGGCACTATAATAGCGTTTTAGAGACATTTCTTACAACTATTCATCGCTAGGACATATTAGAAAATGGACATTGATGTATTCATGCACAAATATGGCATATGCATACAAGCATGCACGACACAGGAATCGAACTCGCGACCACACGCACTGAAAGCAAACATCACATCCATTACGCCACAGCGCCACCACTAGCTTGCGTAGTTTTTCACGGGGGTATATATCTACAAAGCGGCTACTAACCTGTCGGCGACACCTCAAACATTTGTTCTCGTAGCATCGGCATGTGTTAGCGCTTTCGCTAGGCCAGTACATAAACTCAGGCGCGTCACGAAGGCCAAGGTAAACACCTTCAGCTTCGAACTATTCGGTTCGTCGTGTCGTGCCGCTAGAAAAATTGTAAACGTGTGCCTTCTTGAGTACTTCGACACTGTTTTACTCGACCGCAATTCGTGGATACCAGCGTGACAAAAGGTATCCTCAGATGGCCGAACATATGTGCATTTCCATGGGTGTATGATGTGGAGCTACTTTCGTTGTTTCTGCCGCGAGCTGCACGCGTCCCATGGCAGCGGCGTGTTCTGAGCTGTACGAGACCGCCTGTGTTTCCATTGATGGGGTCTGTGCCTCCCGCCGCACGGAAGCCCTCAGACACGAGGACGAAACACTGAGCAACACATCTTTATCATTTCAAAACTCTGCCGCGACTGACTGCCAGCGGCCCCTAAGCGCGAGCGTGCCTGTGTCCATCGTTCTCGTCATCCACCGGCGCGCTCACCGCTACGACTCCCATAGCATATAAAAGGTACTCACGCAGATGCCCACAAGCGTGCGCAGGGTGCCTCTTCAGGTGGAAGGGGGCATGGGACGAAGGCTCGTCGCTGCGCCCTGTCAATGCACGGGGCAGACTCTCCCCCCCCCCCCTCCCCGTGTGCACGCCTATGAAGATGCCCGAGTTACAAGGACATTGTAACGCGCCTACACTAAGTGCATTTATTGCGCGCGTACTCTCACGAGCCAAACGCAGGTGCAGCAGCGCCTTCAGAGTAGCTGAACGATAATCTACATCCACAATTAGCACTTATTCGCAACTCGCACTTTCGCGGGGCACACAGCGATTCTATAACTCAAATTCAGTATTTAGTCGCTTTCACACTCGGAGACTACCTACAATCTTACTACCTACAATCCTTACTAATTAACCTTCATTGTTAAACATCACACAAATGCATTAAAGCGAATTCTTAAGCATGCCCCAATGTCAAGTAAAACCACCACAAATTAGCGGTGACAGGTCTCCCGTTAAATAAAAAAGTTAATGCACATGCACTTCGCCCTTGTGAAAGTCCATGTGTATGTGGCACTCCTCTTGCACAGATGATGTAGCAAGAATAAAAAAAATGTAGAATTGCCGTCTTCAACGAAACAGCTGTGATAAGAATGATAAGAAAAACAGTGTTCGCAATATTTTATTGGAATTAAAACAGTAGCAGTTGTCATGTCAGTGTAAGCATATGTGCAGGTGCTCCCAAAATAATTCGGAGCGCTGGAGCGGTGGCCGCTCGTTGGCGGAGCGCGCCGGTGAAAAAGTAGTGCCAGTGCCTGCGCGTGCGCGGTTTCCCTAGCAAGCGCGCCTCGTTCCCCAAAGCATCTAAATAGGTGTTGGTTTGCTCCAGAAGAATAGAGCTGGGTGCTTTTTAGCGTTTTGCGGATGCGGATGCGGTCTCAACGCTCTGTGCGCGCGTATGCACGCCGTGGAGCTTACGTGCGCGTGCATGCGCGTTAATGGGCGCATCAGTGCTTTTGAAAGTCAATAGTTTAACTGGCTCATTAGATGCGGAATGTGACCATCCCGCCGCTCATTTTCGACAACACCTGCGGTAGCAAAAATCAGAAAGCGGCATACTGCACCTCAACCGTTCAATAAAGCACGTAAAAGTGTATTAAGCACCAAGTAACTTCGAGTAATTCAAAAGTCCAAAGGCTAATCTTAAGTAATTAGGGTAATTAGGAAGACCACAACACGGACACCACACGAAACATTTATTACAGCTAGCTAATATGTTTTACTAGGCAAGTAAACGTAATTAATAATTAAATGTTTTTGACACGCGCACGATAATACAAAGAATGAAGCATAAATTCCAGACTGCGTGTTAATACTGGTCACGCCAAATTAAAAAATATTACGAGTTCCACTAATTACAATCCAATTCAAGGCTCTGCAACAGCGAGTCCGTAAATTCAACGATATGATGGTCAATCAATAGTCACAACTAATTAACCAGAATGAAGCAATTGGAAACAGAATGACAACGACGCGTAACGTTTTTGTCGTCAAAGTCGTTTTGAGAATCGATAAGAGGGCCTATATAGCTTTTTTTTTTCTTTTTTATTTTTGGCGATGGCACGTCTGCCTCTTCAGATACGCCTGCATGATACGTTACTATAGATTTGCCATGCGTGACTGTGTGTAGCGCGGCAAAAGGTGCACTTTCATCCGACGTATTCGTGAGCAGTTTGCGCGCCCGATTGATAAGAAGATGTGAAAATATAAAAACCATCGAACTGTCGCGAAATTCAGCCCTTTTCCTGTCGAGGCAGCATGCCGAAGAGAGTGCCAATCGACGAGCGGAGAAGGATAGTTTACCTATCCATTCAAGGTGTTTCTCAACGCGAGATATGCCGCCTCACACGGAGGTCTATGAGTGCCGTGAACAGAATTATTCAGGCCTACAGGTCTGAAGGATGGCCGACTGAAAGATGCTGCTCGACCAGGACGCAGCCGATGCACATTGGAAGAGTCCGACCGCCTCATCGTTGCTGCAGCAGTTGCGGACCCTTTTCAGAGCGCCCAGCAAATTAAGACCGCTCTCGACATTCAAGTCGGTGTAGAAACAATAAGAAGGCGCCTGCGAGAAGCCGGACTTCGCGGGTTTATCGCCGCCCAAAAACCACACCTGACGGAGCGGCAAAGACGTCAGCGCCTTGAATTTGCTAGAGCGCATGAGCATTGGACGGTGGAAGATTGGAAGGAGGTGATCTTCTCAGATGAGAGCACATTTTGTTCAAGGTAGGACCAGGAGCTCCACGTTTGGAGGCCATACAAGTGCAGGTGTGTGTCTTTTGATTGTGTGGCCATATTTCTTCCAGACGTTTCCTACGTAGAGGCACACCTTTTTTTTTCCCCTTTTCTTTGTGCAGATACCACCCTGGATATATTTCCGAGGTCCACAGCAGCGGCCGGTGTGCTGTAAACGTCTGGGGAGCAGTAAGCAAAGATGGCCTCGGCCCGCTAGTGCGGCTGTCACGATCTTTCACAGCTGGGGCCTACTGCGAAATCCTCGACAGCCATCTGCTTCCGTATGCTCTGGACGGGCCATTTAAAGACGGGTGCTTCTGGTTTCAGCAAGACCTCAGCCCAGTGCACACCGCCAGAGCTGTTCGGAATCTCCTGGAGGAACGTGCTGTTCTCACACTTCCGTGGCCTCCAAAAGGCGCTGACTTTAACATCATCGAGAACGTGTGGGGACAATTGAAGCAAACCATGTCCCGCATGAATCTAGGAGACGCCAGTGCTGATGAACTGTGGTTTGCCATAGCTGGCGAGTGGCAGCGCCTCGGCGAGAAAAAAGACTTTATAGAGTCACTCTACGAGTCACTTCCACGCCGTATGCAAGCTGCGATTCGCGTGGATGGTGCATGCACGCGATATTGATGTTGTCACCCAACGTGCCTATATTTGTCCATGGTGCAAGCATGGTATTAAACTGCATAGATGGGCCACCATATTGCCACGCGCAGTGCTTTTTGGTTTCTTCATTATGTGTTTACTTGCCAGCGTCCGACAGCGCCCGTTTGTCTAATCAACGTTCAAAGCAAAGTTCGTGTTTCCAACTCCCTCTTTGTAGCCGCGCGAGCAATCTGATTTGATAGAGAGAGTGCTTCGCACTTTCTTCACCAGAGCCATGTTATCGGCAATATTATATGGTGTCAAAAAGAATAGCGCCGAGGCATAAAAGCCCACCAGAAAAGCGCCGTGGCCATCTTCTTTCCCGCCGACGCTCACCTACGCACGCCGCTCTGTCACCTTCTTCACCGCTTATTTTTGTCATTTTCGGTCTATTTCAGAGCACAAGTTTGTTTAAAGGGCCCCTCACCAGCCCGCGTTCAATGACGAGACAGTTTCCTCCTCGCCTCCGCTACCCTTTTTATAGGTGATATATCCCCTCGCCACATTTTCTTGTAGTAGCACGGGAAACATGTCAGCACTAAGCGGTCGATCTTTGTTCTTTTGCTGCGCTAAAAATGTAACAGGGGGACGACACGAGAACACAGAAGTGCGCACTTCTGTGTTCTCGTGTCGTCCCCCTGTTACATTTTTTAGCGCAGCAAAAGAACGATGCCGTACCAACTAGCCCCCATTGTATCCTTATTCGGTCGATCTTATCAGGATTCCGCGCTGCTCGCTACACGCTGTTATCGCAGATTGCGCAGTCGGAAACACACAAACTGAAGTAAAATCAGTTGATCGCACACGATAGTCATGCGAGACAAGGAAGAACGGATGGGCGGCTGCATGGGATGTGTTGTCGCAGCGCTAACAGGGACAAACGATATGCTTTTAACGCAAGGCAACGCCTATATACATAAACTAGGGAACGAATCTTGCTTGCTAGGGACGCCACGCATGCGCAGACCATGGCTGTATATTTCCGCGCGTGTGCTCCGCCGACGAGCGGCCACCGCTCCGGCGCTCCGAATTATTTTGGGAGCACCTGTATATTTCCATCTTCTTGCACAGAACCTACACCCAATACAAAACACTAAGAACGTATACAGTACAGCCGAAGCACTATATATAATTCACAACAGTAAAGCAACATGAAAGTAGTGTGGCAAATCTCATCATAATGCACACTGACATGTGCACTTCACAGTGCCTAGTATGTAAACACAATCCAGAGAAATGGGATCTACAAGGAACTTGGTGTCAGCCTGCACATAAAGGCAACTAAGTTAGTACAATAAGGCTAGCATTACTTTTAAGAAATATGCAACCATGCAGGGAGGCATGTTGTAGATTTTAATTGAATTAGTTTGCCCTATGCCATCAAGACATGTCACACATCATCATACAGTTCTGTTTTCTGCAGAAAAGTCCAAAATATACCTGTGGTGTTGATTGTAGATCCACTTACCACAATTCGTAAAGGCGTTCAGCCATGACAGCAAAATGACAACATTGCATTCATATATGGCTGCATATACTTACTCACAAATATCTGAAAATGAACGCAGTTTTCTAGAAATATACTTGGGAATTTGTCGCCATTATCACACAAATGCAATATACCAATACTTCTATTATACATAATTACTACAGCTATGTTTACAATATTCCCATGCCAGCCACTGTCATCTGCAACCTAAAAAGTTCTTCATCTTTAATTCCTCACTTCATGGCTTGCGCATAATTACCACATTGAAAGTTAATACCACTACCATGGCTGCAAAGTCAACTTGTAATTAGGCAATCACATGCCTAAAATTAAACATTTCCTACAAGTAGTGGCTGGTGGCTTAGCATATTGGATTCTAGGGCTTGCTATGCCATGTGGTTGAATAGAATTTGACCACGAATCTATAGAGCCTGTAAAGTGTGAAAACAAAACAGCAACACACATAGAAATATAAATGAAGGGAACAGGACAATGCAATACTAGCAACTGAAATTTAACATGTGTATGGCGTTTTAAGTCACGTTCATACTCATTCTGTGAGTGCATGGTTCTTTATTCTTGTAATTTTTTCGCACTAAGTGTGTATATCTTTCTGTGGTTTGCATTACACTTCAGGTCCTCGTTAGTGTAGAGTGAGGCACAGGGGAGTGTTCCCACAATACAGTGTCTTGTACACAAACAAGTGGGTGAGCAACTCTTGCAGCTTTGCCAGAAATGTCTTCCTGAAAATCATAGAAAAGAAATCCATCAAGCTTTCCATATCCAGAAATATGAATGTCTTGGCAAAGACTCACACTTGACTATACTATTGCAGACCTTTAAACAGAACACGAAACAAATGCAATAGTGAGATGCTGCTAAGTAGTTTCTTGTGAATTTTTCACTTAAAGTACAGAGGGCAAAAAGTACACAACTGTAATGAAATGCGAAACAGCACCAGAAGTGTACTTTTGTCCTGTGTACCATCATTCCAGTAGTTTTAGCTGTTAGTGAAGTTAGCATTGTAGTGTAAAGGGGTGCAAATTTTTGTACGATTAACCTTGGAGTTAAACGCATTTCAATGGAGGCGTAACTGCTTGAGGGCCACGTACTTAGCTTTAGGTGCGTGTTAAAGAGCCCCAGGCGGTCTAACTTTCCGAAGCCCTCTACTACGGCGTCTCATAATCGTATGGTGGTTTTCGGACGTTACGCACCAACAGTTATTACCACTTAGAACACATGGTACACTAGCTTCTTCATCAACCACAGCTGTTCTGTTTAGGACTGAAGATTGGGCGACTTGGTATTGATCCATGGCAAAATTAAACAGTGCACTTGTAATGACGACAATAGAAGACGTGGACAAAGTACCAGCCTGTTTACCTTGTCAGAAATTGTGTCAACAGTCAGAATACTGTGTGCTGATCATAAACACTATGGCAACAAAAAGTAAAACAAAATAACCAGAGGGAAGGAACAAGGTGATTGAACAGATTCAGCTTACTTATATCAATGTGATTAAATTATCCTTGCACAAGTGACACATCTCCTAAATTCCATATAAATATGCACATGTAACCTTGGCAAGTTCTAGTGCTGGTATGTGACTAATGAAGTGACCATACCATAAAATGCATGTGCTTCACCAAACACACTGTAACTAAGCACATGTCTTACACATCATATGGCCATCATAATGTGTCATTAAAATGACTTATTCTTTCTAGCTAAATGTATACAAGCTCATGATGTCAATGCGCCTTGAAATGCAATTTAACTATTTGTGTAGGAGACGGAGAAAGTGCCCAATGCAAAATTGTCGTCAAAAAGTATTCTTACCTGCTCATAATAGGCGCATGAGAACAGAATAAATAGAAAACAAATCTGGCCTTAATGCACGCTTTACCACATGACAGCGTGATAACAGCTGTCTTTTTTTTGTTGTTGCTTAAGTGTATACTCCCTGGAAGCACTGCTTCATTCATGCTTTATCGCAAGCAAGGAAATTATGTCGTACAAACATTCAGTTTTAAGGCGCACTCGCTTGAATTGGCTGGCCACGTCAAGCGGTCAGCCGATTCGAAACACGTATCACACATCGTTGTTATGTGAGCTTAATGGCCTCTCTTTTTTCGCGTTTCATTGCACTTTTGACGCGACGCAGTGTGCAGAACAGGACCTACTGCTGCCCAAGCGACAAGGACGCGCAAAGGGAGGAAACATAAGTATTACGTACCATTTGTGTCCCTGAATGTGCCGCGAACGCGGCGCGCCCATCAGCTGCTACTCGCTTGAGTCACCGGGCCATTGCCACACTATTGCACACGCAGTGCATGTTGCACTGTCGTCAAACCACACATTTCACGTCCCGCGACGAGAACACAGAAAGGCTGCCGGCATGAAATGTGCACACATGATCGACGCATAGCAGGGTAGTTGAAAGGCGTCCTTCGCAAAACCGACGTTATCCCATGACGGCTTCGCTTCGCTATCACTAACGCACGCCGCTGGGGCCAGCCTGCGGTAACATCCGTTGTCATTTCGGAACTTCTCGCGTTTCTTCGCGATTCTCTTCTCGCGTTTCTTTCTTTTAGGGGCGAAGCTCCTTAAAGCGGCACCCGTTCGTCCCTCGTCGTAGTCGTAGTGCGTAACCAGTCTTACGCTTTGACCTCCAAGGTGGTGCCGGTGGGAGATTTCTCCTGTGCGTTGTTGAACAATAAAAAATTCGCAGCGTGCGCGTTAACTAAAAGCCGAATTCTTCTGTCTCTCATTCCCCATTAGCAGCCATTGGCATGTTCCAGTAGGAAACGTTAGTAGAAGTAGTAGTGTTAAAAGCCGACTTCTGCTGTCTCTCATTCCCAGCAGCAGCCATTGTTTACCTCCAAGGTAGTGCCTGGTGAGATTTCTCCTGTGCGTGATTAAACAATAAAAATTTTGTTCAAAACGCCGTTGATTGATGAAATAAACCAACGAAAGACGCCAGATGTTTTCTAAAAGCAAAACGAAAAGACGCCAGATGTTTCTAAAGCAAAACGAAAAGACGCCAGCTGCTTAACGAAAGACGCCAGGTGTTTTCTAAAGCAATGGTTTTATAATCAAAACCATATCGCGATACAGGTTTGTAGTTGACGATGCTCGTTGCCGTCGGTGTGTGCTCGTATGCAAGAACCACTTAGCTTACATTTCACCGACCACAAAAGCGGTCATAATGAAAGGACAACGGAAACCAGCAATAAAAGTTTGATAAAACATTTAATCAATCGTTTCACGTCAATTTTATCGGGCGAATTAACGGAAGAAATTTCACGGTTTAACCGATGATTACTTCCAGGAGCTTCGCCCAATCTCATCATCATTCACCTCGTGGATCTTCCGTCAATTTTTTTTGCTTTCTTTTTTCCCCTCCGCGCGCGCATGCGTGCGATGGTTGTTCCGCTCTTATCGCCGCCGTTCGAAGGTCAAAGGCGCTTCGACCCTTTCAGAGCAGCCGCTTGAGGAGAGTCGCGTTTTTTCTTTCGTTTCTTGTTTTTTTTTCTTTTTTTTTCGCCGGGTTCTTTCAACACCGGATCTTATTCCGTGCGCTGAGGCACACCGCCTGTGCCCAATTCGTCATCCAAAAGGGTATACTGACTGTGCATGCGGTGCCGATAGGCCACATCGAGGGTGTACACGCCCCTACTTTTAGTTTAACTTCGATTTGATGGTAAAACAACATAAGCGAAGTCATTCTGTGGTCGAAATGCATCGTGAATCCCGAGCCCAGCGGTAGTGTGCATTCCGTACAACAATGTGCATCAGTCGACGACACGAAGAAATCGTTGATTAGCACGTTCATGAATTTATTAAGCACTTTGAGAAACACTTCTTTCGCCCGCGCAGTTGCACACATGCACGCCAGCACTGAAGGCACTATAGCTTCGGATAAAATAAAGGGAAGATATGCCCGAGAAAGTGAAATAGGAGTTTTCTGTCCTTGAACTCCATTTGACAAAATGGCGTCAGATCGTGAATTTACCTCCTTTCTTCCACCTTTTATCCCCATAATTTCTCAAGGAAGTAAAATTGAGGACGCAGAACTTTATTACACCGATCTTAGTACTCCCTAAGGGAGTACGGTCCCAAATGAAGGTAGTATTAAGCCCTTAAAACGCTCAATTCGGCTAGTTTGCGTTTACAGTGTACCCAGGAACGGCGAGGACAAACATTAGTAATTTAAATCCAAGAGCGTTAAGAAAAACTGACGTCAGCAGCGTTGACCCGACGAATGCAAATAATAAATATCAGGGTCCCAGCAGCAATCGAATCCCAGTAATCTGCGTGGCAATCAAGTATTCTACCAGAGAGCCACGCCTGGTCTCGGAATTGCTTTGGAAAAAGACCCTACCCTATGCAGGCGTAATGTTGGTGAAACCTCAATTGTGGTTGCAGTGCAGGCAGTCTAATTTTATAAACATTACATATGTACTCCTATGAGGCAGAAATCATGTCGGCTTAACGTCAATTGTATATTTAAGCGCCATCCACTGTAGTTGGTCCACGAAGCACTATCCAGGGCTACCATCTTCGCAAGCAAGATTGCTACAATTAGCTTACAGCTTCTGGTGTTGGTAATACCCATGTTTCTGTTGGCATCATTACGCAACTGTAGATAACTGGTTATATGAAGCATATGCGACTGTTGAACATATGTCTGTGCGCACAACATTTGTACATATCATTAGCGTCATTCTGTAACGTTCCGTTCAATAAAAAAAATACGACCCAATCATCTTGCCTACGCATGCTTCGCATAACATCGAATTCCCATGGTACTTGGCATCTGCGAATTTTAAACGCTTGTAGTGACACCAGACTAAAAACATACGATGGGACACTTCTCGTATCAGTCTGCCGATTACCGCTACATTTCCTATAACAGAACAACGTTGGTAAGCCTCAACATCCCATTGTTAAACCTCTCAGTGATTTCGCTGCTTTGTGGTGCTTCAGTCAGTGATCAAGGTGCAGTTAACGCTCCTCTTGCACAGGTCCGCATTTTTGTTCGTGCTTCCTTGGGGCATCAGTGCAGCGGGATGCCTCGCATAAAGCCCTTCCTATCCGTCAAGTTCAAAGACGTTGTTCTTTGAAAAACGACTGCTGATTCCGAGGTTTCAATTTACAGGATTGTTCACCAGAAATGAGTCGCCTATTCCGATCAAATAAACAATAAAGGAAACATGGCTATGCACTTAAAACAATGTAACGGTATTATCCATTTAAAATCTGCCCATTTAAATACTTGACCTTTTGAATAACAATAAGTGAGTGACAAGAAAAATCTTCACTTTAGGAGATAGCCAAGGAGAGGCGTCCTTTGTCCGGGGCGCCTTCATCACGGTTAGCGTCCTTGGCCCTCGCTACCAGCTTTGATCCTCGAGGCTGGGGCTGGCCAAGGCTCTCTGCTGCCACGGCAGCAGACAGCCTTGGCAAGCCCCTGCCTCGAGGATCAAGCACAGGACTCGGATGATTGGCGGGACATGGGAGAGGCCTTTGCCCTGCAGTGGGCGTAGTCAAGCTGATGGTGATGAAGGCTCTCTGCCAAATCTCAAACTCGGAGAAATGCAGTGCGACTTAAACGAAGACAGGGTTGTTGCGACCCGGGGTGTCACAGCTCGAGATACAGGTCGTGGCATCTCACCGCTGGCCGCAGTTGTTGCGACCGGCCTTTGCAGGCACCGGAGACCCGGGAGGAAGATGCCGAGGCAGCATGAAGAGGATGAAGGGAAACTGTACAGAGGTTTAATTACATTATTTACAGGGCGAGCATTTCGCTCTACATCACGAAGACTTCGCTACATCGTGACGATCTCGTCGAAGGCCCGTGTCGAAGCTCTTCGAATCCTTCGAATCTTTCTGAATCCTCTTGGAGCCCACTGGGGCTCATTATAAAGAGTCACTTTTCCCCAGATCCCTAGATGGGGGGAAACATGTCCAAATTGCGCTGTCCAATCACACGACACACGCCACTTCCGACGGTGCCGCCCACGTCCACGTGCTTGACAGGGGTGTTGCCACAGCATTGCACCAGTGGCACCAAGGTGGTGGCGTGAGAAGGCTGCAAGGATGAGGGGTCCTACGCTCGCACTTCCGGGGCGCATCAAAGGTCCGCCGCTCGACACGCAATTAGCGGGACGGGTCATCCGCGGCGGCTCCGCCGTCTCTTCAAAGAGTATGTCGCGACCGAAAACCATTGCGGTCGTCTCGCCGAACACCTTGAGCGTCGGACTGCATGGCGCCTCACTTCCCGGCTCGGAAGGACAATACACGCGTTTGAACGTCTGTCAGCGGGCCAGCAGCCCCTCGGAGACTTGTTCGTAGAACAGGGAACGTCGCTCCTCCGCGGGCCCAGGCGCCGGTCATAACAGCTCGTCCGCCGGCGGGAGACTCGACCTGAGGGTGACCAGCTGAACAGGTTGCCCGAAGCGTCGATTTGAATTTGCGTCCTCCGGTCCCTTGCCGATGACGCCCAACCATGGACTCTCCCGCTCGTTCCTCGTTGCTGTCTTCCTGGGAATACGCATACATACACACAACCACAGGCGCAGGAGAGCGCCCTGCCCGCGCTGAGACACATCGAGTCCAAAATTAATCATGTAAAAACAATCTGCCCTAAATAGTAACCTAAAACACAAAGCAGCAATCGAAGCGTTTCTCTGAGCTTTCGCCAAAGCTCCCTATCTCAAAACGAGAATTAGCTTCCTCTTAAACTGCTTTCAAGAAAAACAACTCCCCAGTGATGTGCCCTTCGTGGCATACTTGTGTGCCAGCGTCAGTATTCCGCTGTAATTCAACCAGGCCTCATACTCGTGAACGAAAGCCTTTTGCTTCACGCTATCTTTTGGCCCCAAAATTTTGTGCCGCCAAAGCCAGTCGTCGTGTTCCCCTGAGCAGACGAAAAGATACCCGCTGTGTTCCACCAACATCATGAACACTACTCACATTTCACGCCTGCAATCGCACGTACTAGTGCTACTGCGCGGATGAACTACTAACACTGCTCTGCGGTCACAATTCTTACAAAACATACACATAAACTCACGAACTAACTCTTCCTACTCGTGTCCACACCGGACACATGCGAATAAAAAAGTAAACAAACAAAGAAAAAACTTCCGCATGAACCCTGAAAAACTCACAAGGAACATCCTTGCTTCTTCGCGCTCACTCATAATCAACTCCGAACGTCCCTCTCATTTATCTACTCGTACGACATACCCTGACCCACTGACGCACGCTCCGATGCGTGTCGTTATGCAACCGCACAACGCCTACCTTTACGAGAAAACACACAACGCTTAAAAAATAATCAAAACCTAAAACTGGTTATCTAAACACTATCTGGTAGCCGAGATACCAAAAGAAAACATTCCAAAACCAAAATAAACAGTCGAAACAGAAGTTCAAAGCAAACAAACAAATCCGCTAGCGTCATTTCCTCGAAAGCTTACGGCTGTCACTTATTTTTGAGGCGTACTCGCGGCGGTCGCGCTCTGTGGGCCTTTCTTATCGAACGGGGAACACAACAATGGCGGAACCCATTCGCTTCGCCGCCGAGCCCCACTAAGCTCTTTGCTGGAGACCAGCGTTGTTTCCCTCGCTCAGCTACTTCTTGGGAGCGACCGACCACGCACTCCCGCCCCACCTCAAACGTGCCGTGGATAGAACGACGGGAGGCTGACTGACCCCTTCGTTCTGTCTGCATTTTCGCCCAAGGCACTTTTCTTTTTCTTTTCGTCCGGAGGCCCAGACACATGCAAAACAACTTAGACGCCGGTGACAAACGCCTCATTCTGTCCTCTACGCTCAAACGTTCAGAGCCCTTCTTCAAATTTACTGTGCTCTTTGTCGCATTCCTGGCCTTACGACGCCGCTTCCGTTTACGCCTCTTCTTGGGGCACATCTTTGAGCCTTCCGCTCGCATTTCTGGCTCATGATCCCGCTCATAGCCTTCGCTAGCTGTCTCGCCCGCGCAGTCTGAATGATTCACGAACAAATCATCTTTTCCCTCATTCTCTAGACTGGCGGACAGCTTCACGCGCTTAGGAACAATGCAGCTGTTTGTACAATCTAGCTCGCAATCCTGGGAGCTATCTACAACTGCACTGTTATCCTCATTATTTCCTTTCACTCCCTCTTCTGAACTTTCTCCGGTGTTCCTGACAAGCGGGTCGAAATCTGGGACACCACATGCAGGATCCACCGTTGCGATACAGTCACTGGACCCGAGCTCATCTGCCTGGGAGCTGTCCACAACTGCACTACTCTGTACTTCAGTACACTCTGCCGACGTAACTAAGGTCGTCTTGCCTAGCGAGTCGAATCCTGGGACATCGCGTGCAAAACCCACCGTCGGGAAAACCTTACTTTGTGTCTGTGCCAGATGGTCTACAACTATCTTAGCTGTTTCACCAGCATTCCCCTGGCACAGCACCTCGTCGCTCTTACTCTGGCCTTCGGCGGCCTCCACTCCTAGCACAGCATCTTTCGCTGCTGACACCTTCGGTTCCCTTATGAACACGCTGCTTTCACATGCGCTGGCCTTCTCGACGGCCCTGAACTGCACCGCACTCGACCTTTCTACGCACATCTCGTGCGCTGCATCTACAAACAGACTACTCCGTTGCCTCGTATATAACCCGCGTTCTAGCCTTTGAAGCTCCTCGTCTAACGCTTGCATCTCCTTCCTGTGTTCTTCGATTCTCTTTGCTTCCTTTATTTCCATCTCTCTCCATTTCTTCCTAAGTTCTTCATCCCTTATCCTCTCTTTCTCAATCTTTTCCTGTTCAATTAAGATTCGATTCCCGAAGTACTCAATGTCCTCCTTGTTATCGCTTCCGGCTATTAATTCATGGATTATAGATGCAGGAGTATCGTCGTCTATCTCAATGTCGAGCTCTTCACACGAGTCTAACAGGCTATCCCTCGTCAATCTCGTGAGATCCATGGCGACTACTTTGCTTTGGCTCAGCTGTGACAAAACACAAACCCACCAGCGTTTCAGTTCTGGGTCTAGAGAAATTGACGCCTGGGAAATCCCACAGCGGAGACCAAAAGCATAACACACAAGCAGCACCACGCGGCCAACCTCCCTCTCTACCTTTTGCCTGCTTCACCTTCACTCTTCTGCCCTCTCCAACATACCAAAACACTCCCGCAACGTACCTTTAAAAAACTCCCGCAAATCTCACACCTACTCCTACCGAATTACCTGAGCTATTCTGCTTTTCCTAGCTTGCTCAGATAACCGCACAGTGCTGCTTTGTGCTGAGATAACAACCACAATGTCTAGGCAGTTGCTAGTTGCATCTATCTTTTAACAGGTCTAGGCTAAAAGACTCGATACCTCTCAAGCGCAAAGCCAGGCACTCACCCCATACTGTGCGGTCACGGTACGCTGCGTCGGTCCCGCCAAATTCCAGATCCTAGGGCTTTCGGCTGACCTCCGGTCCACGTCACTCTCCTTCCATGAGTCTGATCCCACCGCTGCCACCAGTTGTTGCGACCCGGGGTGTCACAGCTCGAGATACAGGTCGTGGCATCTCACCGCTGGCCGCAGTTGTTGCGACCGGCCTTTGCAGGCACCGGAGACCCGGGAGGAAGATGCCGAGGCAGCATGAAGAGGATGAAGGGAAACTGTACAGAGGTTTAATTACATTATTTACAGGGCGAGCATTTCGCTCTACATCACGAAGACTTCGCTACATCGTGACGATCTCGTCGAAGGCCCGTGTCGAAGCTCTTCGAATTCTTCGAATCCTTCGAATCTTTCTGAATCCTCTTGGAGCCCACGGGGGGCTCATTATAAAGAGTCACTTTTCCCCAGATCCCTAGATGGGGGAAACATGTCCAAATTGCGCTGTCCAATCACACGACACACGCCACTTCCGACAGTGCCGCCCACGTCCACGTGCTTGACAGGGGTGTTGCCACAGCATTGCACCAGTGGCACCAAGGTGGTGGCGTGAGAAGGCTGCAGGATGAGGGGTCCTACGCTCGCACTTCGGGGCGCATCAAAGGTCCGCCGCTCGACACGCAATTAGCGGGACGGGTCATCCGCGGCGGCTCCGCCGTCTCTTCAAAGAGTATGTCGCGACCGAAAACCATTGCGGTCGTCTCGCCGAACACCTTGCGCGTCGGACTGCATGGCGCCTCACTTCCCGGCTCGGAAGGACAATACACGCGTTTGAACGTCTGTCAGCGGGCCAGCAGCCCCTCGGAGACTTGTTCGTAGAACAGGGAACGTCGCTCCTCCGCGGGCCCAGGCGCCGGTCATAACAGGGTACACAGATACGCGTAGACGAGCGCCCTTCTTTTTTATCATTGTTACGATTGACGACATAACAGGAAAAGTAATAAATATGCGGTAGACAAAAACAATCATATCTCTGAAAGCAGGACTAAATGCTCGCTCTGATGCACACGTATTTTATACGAGGCAAGCTAATTCAGTGATGAGAAAACTGATAACTCAGAAAACGGAGTTCGAGATGCGGCTGCAGATTAACAAAACCAAACATGCACAGGGCATGACATTATCTACCTAGTGATAAGTAAACGTACTTCAATAGATGAACGTGTGACCTACAAAAACGGGCAAAATGAACGTGAGAATCAAACGATAAAAGCAAACCATCTAGAGAACCAATTGCTTTCGTCAGTCAGGAAAACTGACGGTTTGGACACGCACTTAGTGTACAATAACGGAGTGACAACGCGAAGTAAAATCTGCGGTGAGTCCCTGTGTAAAGAGGACGAACCCACAGAGTGCGTAAACTAGAAAGTACCTTAAACGGAGTGATAAATAAAAATGCTTCAAAGATGAACAAATTACCCAAAAAAAAAAAACACGGCAATATCTCCTGAGGGCGAAACGACAAAGCTAATTATACCATCTCGAAAATCAATCTTGGCATAAGTTGGTAAAATTGAAGGTGCTCATCTGTGTCTATTCGTATCTTCTGTCTTCGTCGAAGTCGCGCTGCAATTTTCCGAGTATGAACGAACCCGCAATGTACTATTGGAACATATATCTCTTGAAACTCGTTGGTGTGGTAACGGTCGGGTGGTTTTAGTAAGTTTGCCGACATACCGCCTACCGTATGTTGAAGGGACCCGGGCTCTGCACAGAAACGGCATTGCGGAGATAATTGCGTAGGAATCATTAGGTGATTTCTAATGGTGTGTGGGAATGTGTTGTATCTATCATATCACGCTGTAAAAATCATTCGCATATTCGAAGGCGTGTATCACGCTACCCATTCAGCAGGTAAACTTGTTAGCGAGGTAGTCTAAAAGAGCGTTTTAATAAAATTACAGTAATGTGCTATACAGTTGGTATTACTAAATGGCGCGAAATAGTGACCGGAACTGCAAATAAGCACGGGACAAATGAAATGCAGTTCATGAATGTTAAATCTTTTCTTTCTTTTCTATATGGCTCAACACCAACGTTGGAAGGAACAAAGATATGCTAAGTAGTCCTCGACTTGTCGCGTTCCTACCAGGTGCATTTTTTTCCTGTAGTACAGAGCCTCGTTATACGAAATTACGCAATGAAGCAAAGGCAGTCAGACGACGTAGCTTACATTTTGAAGTCTGGCGTCTTTTGGAACGAACTTCTCTCGTGCGCAGTCAGTTGTGGCCCCACGAAGGGTGGGAGCGAGAGGCGCTGCTTTAAATGCGGCACACGTGCGAGAAAAAGCGCTTGAAGTAGCGCATACTTGCACCCCAGCAGAGCTCTGTGCATGGTCAGCAAAATACGCAGCTATGTGAGGAAGCAAGGGGCTACGCGACCTGCCAGCGAACGGGCACGTTACTGCGGCACGGGGTTGCACTTAGCGACGGCGCCCTTAATATTGGCGTGTTTATTGCTCTGGATTTGTGGGCGGCATATATTATGTAATCCAACACCACCCAGTTTTCCGGGCTTTTCTTGGAGTCGCATACAATACACTAACGTTCGCTAATCCGGGCAGTAACAAGAACGACCTGTTGGCGCAGATGAAAAATGCATCGGAGGTGGATGTTGGTGCACGTGCGGAAATAACTGAAATCGTTCGACTGTGCCTGCCCCACTGTGTTAGTCATTGTGGACGTCGATGCCTCTGTATAGTTCCGGTAAAATATGAACTTCTTCACAGACGTGCATATTGTAGAGAGCGCATAAGAGAGTTCAGAGAGTGACCGAGTGGTTACGATGATCACCTTCGGATCGTGGGGACGTGGGCTGGAATCTCGCCTCGCGAAGAAGTTTTTTTCGCCATTATTATTTGTGTTTCTCTTTATTTCTATCGGTTGCTCTCCCCCCTCTCTCTTTCTTTTGCTCTCTCTGTGCTCGTTTTGTTACCCATGAAAGTTATTGCATCCCACGCTGGACAAACCGGTGCACGTGTTCTGGGAGCAAAAGAGAAGATGAAGAAAAGGATGAAGAGGAAGGAGAAGTCGAAGAGAGCTCGCACCCGTTCCTGATGATGATACCTTCTTTTCTCCTGTCATGAACCATTGCGCGGCATAGACAGCCCCGATTTTACAAAAGAAAAAGCACGAATGTATGACTAACATTACCAATAGGTCGGGACATCAATAACATGACATACTCGTCAGTGACGTCACGAGTAACAAAAATTGGGGGGACCCTTAATCGTAGCCTTTAAGAGTTTAACACGATAGCGATACCCTGTCCCTAGTGCGTAGTTCAACCACTTAGTGAATACTTGCTATGCACCCACTACGTGGTGTTAAGGAAAAATCACGGCCCAAGCACTCCGTACAGATGGTTAACCAGCGAAGCTGAAATGTGCGGCTCCAGTGTTTAGCAGTGGGTTCAACCGGCTCAACCCGACGCTGCACTGAAGCCTTCCACAATTATCGTTGCCAGATTGTGGTCGAACCACAGGCGGTCACAGACGCCGCAGCCGAAGCCAAAGTGCCGCTGGAGAAACTCCCGCCGAAAGCGGGCGTTCGCCCCGGCGAACGCGCTCCCGCGATAATCACGTCGACGCTGTTCTGCCCGCAACGCCGCTTCATCGGCGCGCCGTTGCTGCAAGCGTTTGACATCGCGAGCTAACTCGGCGCAGTGGTTTGCAGGATCCACCCGCCACCGGCGCTTGCATTCCCGTTCGCGATTTAGCGAGACTTGGAAAGCTGCCGGATCGTTGGTACGCAGTTGCTGCCGGCACTCGGCCTCGCGGGCCTGTTCTTGTGCCCGGACTGCAGCATCGGCCTGGCGAATGCGAGCTCTCTCACGTTTCCACTGTCGGCGCTCTTCTAAAGTTGTCCGCTGTTCGGAAGTTCGTAGGATCCGTAGCTTACCCATGTGTCAAGAAAATTGCGCGAAAAACGTGGACGAAGAGAGACGGGAACATCACAAGCGCATACTAACAACTGACATTCTTTTATTGAAAGCACGAGAATATAAAGGAAGAAAAAACACAAAAAACCATACGTGCGTGCACGAAACCAAAGAACCCTACATTTGCGCATCAAGATACCCAATCTCTGATTGATGCAGTGCTACGGAGGGCTTGGCGACACAACTAACTCCAGCTTTTAAAATAAAATACGCTTCCACAAGCTCACGTGTCGTACGATCTTTATGCCGCCCAATGACTTTGGTTCTTCTGAAATCTGGGCTGCAGTTACACTGACGACAATGTAATGATAGGTTAGTTGAAGGCTGTCCTTTCATTGAAAGACGACGATCATTCAACCTTTGGTTGAGACAACGCCCGGTCTGACCAATGTAGCTGTTGCCACAGGAAAGGGGGATAGAATATACAACTCCCTTACCGCAGTCTATGGGCACCGTGCATACGTTAGGAGCCGCCACAGTCGTGCGCTGCTTCCAGCGCCAAAGCGGCCACGGCAGCAGATTTGGTGTGATACAGGAGCAGACGACGCAAGCTGCCATAAGCCAATGCGCATGAGCTTTGGCGCTTCGCTTGAGGCGTTTTCGTTTCCGTTTGCTTTCAAAGACGGTAAATTGTTAGCAGCCGTGAGAGAACCGCAGTGTTAACGCGTGTGCTTTTTTTTTCGCCAGATTACGTGCACCCTCACGCGAACGCAGGCCACATCAAATTCTTGGCGAAAACGACAACGGAGGCGACAAGCCCATTGAGCGAAACTGCACGCGTGGAGCGCGGGCCGATTCGCTCAATAAACGATCAAAGCTTATCACCCTCGGGCTTACACGGCAGAAAACAGACGACAGCAGTGATTGTACTGATCGCGTTGATAACGCGGACGGACCGTCGCTCTGACCACTGGCCAAGCGCGAAAAGCATTAACATCGGAAAAGGCGTCGTTCCCGATTGCACCCCTGTGCGAGCGGCAGAGAACAGCCTTCCAAATATGCGCTTGTTGCCGCTAGAGGCGCCTTCATGAGTTACGTCTGCACGGAGCCTATTGGGGCTTCCCTGTGTTTGACATTGCACTCAAACCACTTCTGTTTCGGTATCTCTTCGTCCACGTTTATCGCGCACTTTTCTTGACACATGGAATACCAACTCGCCCAACAGTCCATTCTTCTTACCCATGTGGAATCTTTCAGTCGAAACTCATGCGCGTTGCTCGGCGCCACGGCCACCACGGCTGCGAAGGGATGGACGACGTCACTCACGGCCCAGCCAATGGCGCGCTAGCTTGGGTACGACGCTCAGAACGACGTAACTGATAGCACAGCCAATGGAGGCCGCTCGTGACACAGATGCCGAGCGGTTTTTTGTTTCTCCTAGCCATATACAGCTTTCGCTGTAAAAATTCACAGTCCGCCACAAGGCGAAGCAATGAATGCGATAGCAACAAATTGGGAATGCCAAGCGACGAATGGCAAGCAGGTCGAAACGTGCAGCGCACTGCACACGCACACATGACGCACGAAAACAACACGCACAGGACGAGAGCGAACTAATAACATTCACAGCTCGACACTTAACGCGCTGCTCAAACAAAAAATTCACAGCATATCCACGGAGTGAAAGATTATGAGTGGGCGAAGCTCCGGAGGTTCATCGGTAAACCGTGAATCTTCCGTGAATTCTGCCCAGTACATCATCAACGACGTGAGATCGGGCGCGTTTATACTTAAAGGGTCGATGAGAGTCATGGCGACTTGCAGCTCACTTTAATTTTACATGTACGCTGTGAATTTTTATTGTTTAATCACGCACAGGAGAAATCTCACACAGGCGCTACCTTGGAGGTCAAAATCCAGTGCCTATATATACGGAGTGGTCAGTGAACGGTTGTGCAGCGCGAGCAGTCGGTTTTTTCAATCAAGAAACTCGCCAGCTGACGCTGCCTGCGTCGGCGTCGCGAGGCGAGAGAGGGGGGGGGCATAGGAGAGAGGGGGGAAGCGTAGGAGAGGAGAGGGTGAGGGCGCCCCTAAAATCGGAGAGCAGCTACACCGCCAACGCCGTCTAGCGTACCTTCACCCAACCGCCAATTGTACGCATGTCTATGGGACAGCGCCCCCCCCCCCCCCCCCGGAAACGAGGCGAGAAATGGAATGCGTATAGCGCCATCTAGTGTATCGTTACCCAACTGCAGTTTGCATGCATCTCTAAGGGACAGTGCCCTCTATTGTACGATAAGGGAACACTACGGGGTACAGAGGACGGTTGACGATCGACGATCGACGCCCGACGCCACTCGACAACCGGCCAGGTCTCGCCATGAGGAGCTTCGCTCCTGAAAACGACGCACGAAACGTATTCACAAGTACAGACGAGCGCGAACTAACAAGTGTCACAGTTGTTACTTCGCTGTGTTTGAAAAACGTGCTCTTTTCGCAAAGAGGGGGGACTGCAGCGAGCGATGTGACCTTCTCGCACCCGGTAACTACAACGCTATCGTTCCGGCGAGCGCCCCATTCTCCGCCACCGCGAGATAAGCGCGCGCACGCACGGGCATCTACCCCCCCCCCCCCCCTTTCGGGTAAAGTGCTCGCCGGAGAGCTAGGAGTGCCTGAGAGCGCGCATCGCGACGAACGGGTAAGCCCCGCCGAGCGCGGCCTTTGCGGCATCTCGCTGGTAATGCTGAAAACACGCTGAAAATTCGCTGTATATAAATAGCTCACCGTTTGAACGTTGAACGACGGTCACCTTCGTGGCAGAGCGGTTAGCGCCGCGCGCTGCAGAGCGAGGTCCCTGGTTCGATGCCGCGCGCCGGAAACATTTTCCTGAATTTGTTTTTCTTTGAGGTTTTTATAAATATATAGATACCTATACATATACGGGACATGACGGCGACGCCGACACCGACGGCGAAAACTAGCCGAGAGTGTCCATATAATTGCTATCGTAATAATACGCGCAGTAACGTGTGTGCCTTTTGTTATGGGTGGCCAGCTTTAAACCACGAAGTCGTTACGATAGTCACATCTTCTGACGCCCGATGGCAATGTGCGCTTGTACCACGCAATATTACTGCGGTATTACATGTTATATTGCGACGTCTACATACATTATGCGTGTGTTTGTGAAGCATGAACGTTGTTTTCATTGCATTTCCAAGCAGAGGAAGTTATTTTCACTGCATTTCCGAGCACAGGCGTGGCTGTGTGGTAGAACACCTGCTTGCCACGCGGATGGCCTGGGTTCGGTCCTAACTCGGGCCCGGAAATTTTTATTGTTTATTAACACGAAAGTGTTTTATGCCGGGGTTCACCAAGACTTCACTGACGTATTTCCGTCACGGATGTGACGTTGTTAAAAGGTACATGAACACAATACAAAGAAAGAAACCAGAAGAAAAAGTTACGCGAAATTGGAAGACCCGGGAATCGAACCCATGACCTCTCGATCCGCGGCGATAGAAAGCGGGCGTTTAACTGACTGAGCCATCGGCGCATTTGCGAAGAGCGCTTCAGACGCGCCTTATATATCTCACACTCCTTCGCTCTGTACCGGCGCTCTTCGTTTGTCGGGGCGGTGCCGCCGCCTAAGCGCGGAGAAGAGAAGTACTGCATTATGACACCAACTAACACCGACAGAGAACGCTGCGGTAGCCTCAGCACTACGACGCCTCGATGCCAGCATTCGAACGGACGCTGGCATCAGAGCGGCCTACCAACGCCGCCTAGGTGGCGTTGACCCTACTTGAAACAAAGTGTAGCGTTGCCTCCGGCAATCAGCCCCGACAAGGTTTCTGGAGCTAATTTGGCAGGCCACAAACGGAAGCTCTAATTGCGACGCGCTCTACGCGCTAATTTGACTCGGTGACGACGCAGTTACGTGCTTCGTCTTTCGCGTTGTATTGGTGTGAGTTACATGCTTCGTCTTTCGCGTTGTGCTAGCGTGTGCAGCGTAGTGCAGCTTCCATATGCAACAATAGTGTATCTCCGCCGTCTACTCATACGAGTGCAATGGTACCGACTACGAGAACTGCTGCATTAAAGGGGTGGTGCCACCAAGTTTGTGGCTTGCGTGTTCTTCGCTGCAAGCGTTTCTTATAGCTCTAGGAAGCATGATACACGCACCAAGATTCACGCATTCTCGCTAAATAATTTAATATCACCTTATTTATGCGGACAACTTTCGGTTTCGGTTTCTGGGCACCAAGTTGGGCAGTGACGTAGAAGTGTAGTAGGCTTGGTCACGTGACCATACAAGGCTCGCGCGAAGATGCGCAGCACTTAGCCAGGAAGCGATCGAAACTCGGCAAGTGATGTAGCAACCGATGCTTTGCCGGTACGTACGTTCTGGAGGTAACGGAGGTCCCGAGGACACTCACGTCACTACAGATATGGTGTGACGTCACTACAACTTTCGTTGTCCTTCCCATAGAGCTACGTCAGTTTTGATGCGCTAGCGATGGGCATCGATCGGGAAAATGAGCATTTAGATACACTTTGGAAGTGAATTAAAATATATTCTAAACGTTTGCTGCGTCCGACCCTTCGTGTGGAGTGTCCTTGCATACAGAGGAAACCCACAACAGGCTTGTTATAGCCTCAAAATTTGATGGCACCACCCCTTTAAGCGCCGCCGAAAGTCAACGGCGTCGACGGGCGAATGTCGCGCAAGTCAGTTTGGTAGGCGTTGGTTTGGTGGAGCGACGGGCACGCCAGGGGGGAGCGGGAGGCCTTCGCGCGTTCACGGCTCAAGCTGAGAACTCTGTCTTTCGCGTTTGTGAAGTTGAGCGCATCGCGACCCAACTGGCTGCCGTACAGACGTCGATGCAGGACCGAGGTGATCGTGTCTTCGCCGAAGCGACCTATCAGCAGGACGCTGCTCGCCGACACGACGCAGCATGCCAAGCACATCCAAAGGATGGTCACCGACCCGCAAATCACGCTCCTTCGCTGCAACGGACCGTCAGTTGAAAAACGAATGCGTGAAAACCCGTTCGGTTTCGCTTCCACGGTTTGCGACCGCCTGTGGTTAAAGTGTGATTTGCGCGATGTTCCGGTGCGTGCCATGTAGTGTCTCCGGAAAGTGTATCCCAGTCGTGAGTCGTTGGTTGTCGTGGTGGAGATGTGCCACCAGTTGTAAACATGGGTGCATCAACATCTAATGGTGCTGTAGCCACTGCACACCATTAGACAATAATAAATATCATTGTGCAATGAACGTTGAACTACTTCTGTGAAGACACGTTTTACTTTCGCGTGTTATACCGATTCCTATATCAGAGGGATCAACCACATTTCTTTATTCGCATCTTTCTCGATTTTTCGGTCACGGACAGGATGATGATTTTTCGCTCACAACCAATGACGCCGACGCCGCAATTTCTGCGAAACGAGCTCTTTAAAGCTATCACGTTAATAACGCCAGAATTCGATGTGCCGCTTTGAGCCAGATATATGCGGGTATGAACCAGACCCAGAAAGAAAAAAAAGAAGTGATTCGTGGCTCCTCCGCACATAGATTTTATTTATTTGTTTAATTACCCTGACTGCAATTGCTGTGTTACTGAGAAGAGTAATAATAACAATATGTGGGGTTTAACGTCCCAAAACCACCATATGATTGACGCCGTAGTGGAAGGCTCCGGAAGTTTAGACCAGCTGGGATTCTTTAACGTGCACCTAAATCTAAGCACATGGGCCTCAAGCATTTTCGCCTCCATCGAAAATGCGGCCGCCGCGGCCGGGATTCGATCCTGCGACCTGCTGGTCAGCAGTCGAGCACGATAACCACTAGACCACCGTGCCGCGTCTGAGAAGAGTGGCGTTACGAATTTAATATGGCAGTCTTGAATGATGCATGACCAGGGTTGAGGGCGTTGGCGACAGTGAGGTGATTCTATTCGGATGACGACTTCGGCACTCAGGAGTGAAAGTGCATGCTGAACTGGCAGCATAGCACTTAGACTTGGAGCTATGGTTCAGGCGAGATGAAACGTAAGAAGGTGACGACAATGAGCGTTTTAGTTCCGGATTCCTATAGTCATCATCATCATCAGCCTGTCTACGCCCACTGCAGGGCAAAGGCCTCTCCCATGTTTCGCCAATCAACCCGGTCCTGTGCTTTCTGCTGCCACGTTATACCTGCAAACTTCTTAATCTCATCTACCCACCTAATTTCCTGTCTCCCCCTCACACGTTTGCCATCTCTTGAAATCCAGTCAGTTACCCTTAATGACCAGCGGTTATCCTGCCGACGTGCTACGTGCCCGTCCCATATCCATTTCTTCTTCTTGATTTCAACTATGATATCCTTAACCCCCCTTTGTTCCCTGACCCACTCTGCTCTCTTCCTGTCTCTTAAGGTTACACCTATCATTTTCCTTTCCATCGCTCGCTGTGTCGTCCTCAGTTTAAGTTGAACCCTCTTTGTAAGTCTCCAGGTTTCTGCTCCGTAGGTAAGTACCGGTAAGATGCAGCTGTTATATACCTTCCTCTTGAGGGATAGTGGTAGACTACCATTCATGATTTGATAATGCTTGCCGAATGAGCCCCATCCCATCCTTATTCTTCTAGTTATGTCACTCTCATGGTTCGGCTCCGCGGTTACTACCTGTCCTAAGTAGACGTACTCCTTTACAACTTCCGGTGTCTCGCCACCTATCGCAAAGCGCTGTTCTCTGCCAAGATTGTTCCACATTACTTTAGTTTTATGCATATTAATTTTCAGGCCTACTCTTCTACTTTCCGTATACAGTTCAGTAATCATAAGCTGTAATTCGTCTCCCGCGTTACTCATCAGTGCAATGTCATCAGCGAATTGCAGGTTACTGAGATACTCTCCAGTAACTCTTATCCCTAACTCTTCCCAATCTAGGGCCCTGAAAACCTCCTGTAAACACGCGGGGAATAGCATTGGAGAGATCGTGTCTCCCTGCCGTACGCCCTTCTTTATTGGGATTCTGTCGCTTTCTTTATGGAGGACTATAGTGGCTGTGGATCCGCTGTAGATTTCTTCTATTATGTTTATATAGGCTTCCGTCGATGCCCTGATTCCGCAGTGCCTGCATGACTGCTGATGTCTCCACCGAATCAAATGCCTTCTCGTAATCTATGAAGGCTATGTATAGGGGTTGGTTGTATTCCGCGCATTTCTCTATCACCTGATTGATAGTATTAATATGGTCTGTTGTTGAGAAGCCTGTACGAAATCCTGCCTGGTCCTTTGGTTGATTAAACTCTAATGTCGTATTAATTCTGTTAGCAATTACTTTTGTAAATAGCTTGTAGACAACGGACAGTAAGCTGATGGGCCTGTAATTTTTCAGGTCCTTGACGTCCCCTTTCTTATGGAATCAAGATGATGTTGGTATTCTTCCAAGAATCTGGTATCCTCCCTGTCGAGAGACACTTCGTATACAGGGTGGCTAGTTTTTCTAACATAATCTCTCCACCGTCTTTCAACAGGTCTGATGTTACCTGATCCTCACCAGCGGCTTTGCTTCTTTGCATTCCCTTTAGGGCTTTCTTTACTCCTCCTGTCAATACTGGTGGGATGTCAGATTCCTCTGGGCTATTATTGCTTCTTACATTATCATCCTGACTGTCTCGGCTGCTGTACAGATCTCTGTAGAACTCTTCCGCCACCTCAACTATTCTATCCATATTGGTTGTGACCTTGCCTTCCTTGTCGCTTAATGCTTACATCTGATTTTTGCCTATGCACAGTTTTGTCTTCATAGCTTTGAGGCTTCTTCCGTTCTTTAGAGCATGCTCAATTCTCTCCATATTATACTTTCTTATGTCGGCTACTTTACGCCTATTGATTAACTTGGAAAGCTCCGCCAGCTTTATTTTGTCTGTTTCATTTGAGGCTTTCATGGTTTGACGTTTCTTAATGAGGTTTTTCGTCTCTTGGGATAGCTTACCAGTGTCCTGTCTAACGACTGTACCCCCGACTTCCAGTGCACACTCCTTAATGATACTAGTCAGATTATCATTCATTGCGTCAACGCTAAAGTCGGTTTCGTCGGTTAAAGCCGCGTACCTATTCTGAAGTGAAACTCTGAATTCCTGTACTTTCCCTCTCAGAGCTAGTTCATTAATCGGCTTCTTGCGTATCAGTTTCTGCCGTTCCTTCCTCAAGTCTAGGTGAATTCTAGATCTTACCATTCTGTGGTCACTGCATCGGATCTTGTTAACTACTTCCACATCCTGTACAATGCCCGGGTGGTCACACATTATGAAGTCTATTTCATTTTTAGTTTCGCCATTAGGACTCCTCCACATCCACTTACGAGTAGCCCGTTTTCTGTAGAAGGTATTCAAGGATTCGTAAATTATTGCGTTCTGCGAATTCTACTAGTAACTCCCCTCTGGCGTTTCTAGAGCCGATGCCATATTCCCCAACTGCATGATCTGCCAGCCTGCTTCTTGCCTACCTTTGCATTAAAGTCGCCCATCAGTACAGTATACTGTGTCTTTACATTACTCATTTCTGATTCTACGTCTTCGTAGAATCGTTCAACCAGTTGATCATCATGGCTTGATGTAGGCGCGTAGGCCTGTACCACCTTCATCTTGAACCTCTTATTAAACCTAATTACGATACATGCCACCCTCTCATTAATGCTATAGTATTCCTCTATATTACCAGCTATATTTTTATGAATAAGGAACCCCACCCCTAGTTCTCTTCTGTCAGCTAAGCCAC
>JALIZH010020857.1:0-55273 GCA_030522465.1 Rhipicephalus appendiculatus | reverse complement strand
AATAAGTTTTTTTTATAAAAACATTATGTTTAACTTATATTTCTGCTATCACAGCATATTTCTGCTGCATAACAGAGGATCTCGTAATAATATAAAACATTTTCTATTAAGGCATAGAGATGTTTATACGTGAAAGTGTCCTAGTAGTACTAGGCTAGCCCTACTGCTTCTCACCCTTCATTTCATTTTTGTTTTTTGTTTGTTTTTGCTAACCAACGTAATTATCTCACGTCCACTTTTTTGAAAAAACAACTTGTTCCGTTTTCTACGCAATATCGTACAAGGCTGAGTTTCTTAGCTACATTAAACACGGTATTCTGCTCGCAAAATATAAGGTAACTTATAGACGGCTGGGGAATTCGGAAAGTGATCATAAATCAGTAAGGAGGGCACTCAGGCGGTGAATACTGGCAAAATATTGCGATGAGACCATTGCTTAACCGTGTGACCCTAGGGACACGAGATATCGATTCCTGCATTTCTTTATGTTCATTCAACTTTTCATCGATTGCTTTTTGCATTGTATTCTGCAGGTTTTCTGCATGTATTTTGGAAACCGTCTGTTGTGGTACTGAAGGGTATAAAGCGAAGTTGCGCAAAAAGTCAAATAAGGAAAAGTGCTGCAGTTTTTCTGCAGTCACGGTTTAGCTTGACAATGCGCCGAAAAGGATGCCGCTTGGCTAACGTGTGGTATGCTTGTGGTATAGGACCTCGTCCATCTTAGCGCACGCCTTTTGTGTCGCGCGCGCTGTCGGCATTCGTCTATGTCGGCCTGAAAACCAGCGCTGCCGCATTCTTGTCGAATGAAATCCGTAGTGGCGCAAGTGATCCACAACGTTCCCGGATGGCTGTTGCTTGGGGTGACAGCGCGTGCGTGTAGTTTCATGGTGCAAAAATGAAAATCAAAGTAGAAAGTTCGACCGTTTACGTCTGGGGCAGAAATGTCAAGCCCTTTTACGCATACAATGTCGCTTGCTTGTTGTCAAGGTCGTTTCGTTAGAACCGTAGGATTTGAGTATGTATAGAGTGTTCCTAATTATGATTCTATGTGATGGTGTGGGATTAGTCAATAATGGTGTGATAACAAAGCAATTCATGGCATCAATTGTCATTCACAGAGTAGTTCTTACTTCTGGATAATCATAAAAGACTAATTAATAAGAATCTATCCTGTGCACTCGCGGTGGTAGCTTAGCAGCAGCGATGTCACGCTGCGATGCTCAAACACGCGGGTTCGACTCCAAAGGACGACGTCTGGATTTCGATTGGAACGGAAATGAAAAAAAACACGATGGTTGCAGTTAGATTAAGGCCCATTGTGAGGTACTCCCGTATGGTAGAATTTAATCCACTATTCTCGGGTATGATGTCCCTCATAATCGTGTTGTTGTTTCACGTAGAACTCTCGAACGTCATTTTTCATTGTGCACTTTCAATTTGTCGGCTATTCGAAGTTCGTGCTTCCAAAAATACTTTCCCCCAAAACGTTTAGTCGTAACGGAGTGTTCTGTCATATAGTACAGAACAGAAATATAGCGTTGCGTGACTATTCCTACAATGTAAAGAAATAAATTTTTGAAAACGTAATATGAATATCGCGGCATGATACACCTTTTTCTGTTAGAGAACTCTTTAGTATTTTTCGCGTACCCTTTTTTCTCCAGGCTCAAATATGTCAAGAAAATAAGCAAGAACGACCTAACATACAAGCATGGAAACACCTCCGCTTATAGCATATGAATAATGTCATCCAATGAAAAACGTGTTCAGTGTGTTTAAGGACAACATCTACACTCTGAAGCGCAAACACAAACATACGCGTATGTAAAAATATGTTAACTGCATAATATAATTCCTTTGATAACCTTCGCCCCCCATGTGGCTTTATATGTCTTTTTTTGTCTGTATTTAGTATTTCGGTTCCTGTCTTTACAAATACAACTACACACTCCAAAAAGTAAGCAACTTGCGCAGAATTAGTAGCAGCCTTCTTCATGTACATCTCCTTCGCAAAGGGTCATGCGTGGAAGTTTGTATTATGGTTGAGGGAGTTCAGCAATTAACGGCCGGCCGCTGACAGGAATTTGGGTCATTAGCGGGTGACTCGAACCGGGTAGCAAATAACGCACACAGACAGCTCTGCAAAAACTTGCAACCGGAACGCGCCTAATTACTTCCGGCTAGTGTGCCAGAAAACATGTCATTTCATCTGGTGACCCCATATGTACGGTTTGGTACTCCGTTATTTTCGAATACACTAACCACATGCAGCGGCGTCTTGCCCATTCGAAAAAAATTCCCAACAACTCACACACAGTTGGCAGTAATTATATTACAGTAATTTATTTAATATTAAAGCGAAAGCTTTACTGGCCTAGTCGAGCGAGTTTCGCTGTGTATCTCCGCATGGCCTTCAAGCGAAGAACGGATACCCCGTGACAAGCCATGCGAAATTTAGTTGTGGCGTTGCAGTTGTGCACGAGCCTACAGCGAACGCGTTCGTCGGCTCATCTCTCTACCACTCCGAATGCCGTTCCCTGCAACGTTCGCGGTGAAAATGCAAGGAGTGCGAACGTCTGCTGGGGGTTTAGTAGCCGAGTGTTCCTCGTGTCCATTGCCGCGACGGCTTCCGAAATTGACAAAACGATGGTAGTGAGTGCACACACTACGAAACCTTCGACTAGCGATATTGTTCAGTTGGCAAACTGTGCTTCGGCTACAAGGGTAAACAAGTATAACGAAGTAAACAAGCTTTCGGTTGCATAACCGGGCCTAGCCGAGCTATGCCGCAGCCATTTTTGCTGTCATTACTAATATAATGAAATACTCTTGTTTTCTGGTAATTTAGCAATCTAAAGCATTACTGCAAGTGGGTAATTTCAAGAAAATATGGCTCATTACTTTCACAACTATTTTTGACTAAAATATAGCACTACCACTTCCCTTACAGCATCAAAAATGGACCAGGAAACAAAAGGAAAATAGCAGACATTTAAATCTGACCGCCATGCCTCGAGCATGGATATGACGCAGACCCTCAGTAAAGCCAGGGAGCATCCGAACTCGAAGATTTATGCAAAGTATTTCTGGAAGTCCACGGCCCTGGCAACTCCAGACAATAAAGAACTCGTTCTTAGACTAATAATAATGTAATGTCATTACTTTCGACCAGCAGTGATTTTAGATATAATTTAACTACATTTCAAAGACTACTCAAAAGTAATTAGGAATCTAATTTCTTTACTTTTCAGGAGTAGTTGCCCGAACTCTGATCTCATGTGTATGTGGTAATTGCTGTTGTGCGAAGTTATTTTCGACGCTTCCACAAAAGCTAGAACATGTTACTAGTAAATATTGCGCTGGCACAAAAGTCCTTGTACGAAATCATCTATTTTGAATGCAGTTTCTAGATTTTTTTCTGCCACCAACTTGAGTTTACTTTTTCCGACTCCTCTTTGTTGCTGAGCGCTGCTCGTTCTGCTTTTAAACTCCAGTCCACCCTTTTTTACTTCACTTTTCTACAGTTGACTGTTTCCTTCGCCGACTTATTCACTCCTCCGTCACAGTTTTCCTGACGTTCTGCTTGCACATTCCATAATCGTGCCGCATATACCCTGTTACATATACTCAAGGAGCAACTTGTGTTATCTAGAACATATTCCGCGATATATACTCAGTTGCATTAGGTGTCTAGTGCTTCGAAAGAATGAACCTGCGAAGAGCTGAGAAAAAAAAAGAAAGCCTAGATTGAACTAATTTTAACTCATGAACGGCTCATGACATTACTTTGCTCAACTTGAAGTCGAGGGTTGGATTCCGGTTATGGCTGACACATTTCAAAGGAGACGAATCGGAAAAGACTCGTGCACTCTTCATACGCTTTAGGCACCGGAAGCACTTCTGTAAGCTTTGCCTTACATCACTTTACCACTAGAACTAAGTGGGAAGAAATACGACGAGAACGACATTACCGGCACACAATTTAGGATAGAACCATGAATTGAGGATGCTCCTTCTCTTCTCTGAAGCGTACAAAAATGCGTGTATGCTTACCTACGTAAACCTATGAACGTAGTCTAACACTTCCTTACTACCATCACTCTCGTACAGCAGTGATCGAGCTGCAAAACTTGCAGTTCCAGCAGTATGCAGGAGCTGATCCTTCTCAGCGACAGGCCTCCTCAGTGGGATGTCGAGCGGGCCTTTACCTGCCATAGTTGAGCCTAATAAACGACTGTTCTTGACGCCGAGGATTTTCCGGGCACCAAAGCTCTTCGAATACCCATTTCCCCGAGCAGTGTAAGTTCTTGGCATGAAGCAACGCACCCGTCTACACCGACGGTGCCTTGCCGTCGGCCAACCTATCTGTATGTACAGAAGGGCTCCATAAAAGCGTTCTTGTGGAGGCAAGAAAAAAGCCACCGTTCAATTCAATAATGAAAACTCCAAACATAAACGCACAACGGTAATCCTTAAGCCCACGCCCAGTGTAAAAAGAAAGCAAAGTTTTTGAAGAAAGCCGCAAGTTATCAAAACCGTGACATGACTGAAAGAATAAATTGAGACGTAGGGATGATTTGGATGAATCGCTAATGAACCCTGACTACCAGTGCCGTATGCAGTGGTAGTGTGTTGTGCTATGATCACCTCCTTAACTAGGGAAGACCAAAATTAGTGTGGGAGGGTAAGGGGGTTCGGCGAATATGTCTGGCTGGTCATGACATCAATAACGTGAAAATGCCGTCACGTACATCGTCAAACCCTTTCCTACAGACACGTGTAGCACGTGTAGCACATACCTGTATACCATGGGCCGCGGCATGTGGGTATGCGCCGCAGGTGATTGACAGCTCATATCTATACCAGGAACGGCGAGAACAGACATTGTAATTTAAATGCGAGAGCGTTAAGAAAAACTGACATCAGCAGCGTTTAGCCGAAGAACGCGAAGAAACATTTATCAGATGCCACGTACCATGGGAATCGATGTCATGCGAAGCATGCGGAGGGAAGGTGAATGCGGTGTAACTTTTTTTGTTAAGTGGAACGTTACGAAATTACGCTAAAGATATGCACAAATGTTATACGCACAGACATGTATGTTGAACAGGCGGCGTCAGAAAAGAGAGGATGAGGTTGCCTTGCGCGATCACATTGAAGTAATGAAGGCTATGCGAGTGACACGACAAGCCCGGAAGTTCCGTTATTTTTCTAGAGTTCGTTATTCTTTACGAACGAACGTAGCATAACCGTCTGGAGAATGTGCGCCACATGTAGATAGCTAGCCAAATAACTCTATTGAACCCCAAGGGAGGACAGCCAGATTTTACCCTTACCCCCTCTGCAGGCCCCTACTACGTTAGAACAGGCAGGGAGTACTTGCCCGCGGCATCATGGGCCCCTTGGATTGCACGAAGCTGATGGTGATGATCCGTGCTTTTGATGGCGGAATAACGGCCTTGTAGAACAACTCCCTAATATGCATTCCATTTCGTTACATCTCGTTTGAGGAAGAGGCAGCCAGAACATAACACGGTGTCAGTCATGGCATAAACGCATGCTTTCTATGCGGTGGAGCTTTTGCTGGTGTCTGCAGCAGGCGGGCACGGCATAGTTTTTTTTTCGGTCCTTGACCAATAGACGTGCTGATGCGCAGCACTGGAGGGGATGTTTGAGCTTGCGCCGAGGTAAAAGGCCTATGATTCGCGTGTCGATATGCGGGGAAGAAGTTAAGAAAGAATGAAAGCGCGCACAGGACGAAACAAATTTCTTTTAGGTGTTACTACATGCGGCGCAGTGTTCAGCTGTACTCGTGCTGTACAAAGCGAACAACTGGGTTATCTGAAAGAAAACATGGTTCTTGGAATGTTACTCGAGCAACTGTTTCAACGTGTTCTTTACACTGCGGTGGCTTTGTAATTAAGAACAATTGTATTAGCAACCAGTTCACAGCAGTTCGTAAAGCTACGCTATTCGGAAATACAGTTCAAATAAATCAAGAAGTAACTGTAGCATAATGTACAACTCAGGTTTTTTGTGCGCGTGTTTCTAGTATGTGCTCGTTGCGGAATAGAAAGGGGAAATATTCAACACCATTTGTTGTTAGTTGCAAAGAAGTAGAACGCTTCTTCCTTGCATATTTCATATGCCTCGTCCTTTACAACGTATAATACACTTTCGTTTCTGGGAATTGCAAGAGTACCATTATAGTTTATGCGTGGTGATTTAGGGCGAAGACTTTGGCAGTATAACTGTATCGCGGTGGTGCCGTATATACATTAAATCTGCACTGAAGCCAGGAAGGAGCAACGGGAACTTATACATGTTAAAATGGCTGATTGGGCGAGTTGGTGAATCATGATACTTGAAATACGAGGGCTTATATAAAACAAGCACTCAAGCAGACAAGAACAAGTGCGTTGTTACCTTGTTAGGCAATGTTAGCTCGTCTTTCTACCGCAAATTTATTACACCTAATTAAGATAAGTTGTAGAGATCTGGTAAGCACTGAGTGTCTGCTTAACTTGCTTGGTAATGAACTTGGTACTACGATACGGATGTAGCGACTTGACACTTGCGCTTGCTGTAGCTTTCCGGTTGAACTTGAATTTAGCACCTCGAATTGTCTCTGGTTATCGGACGCAACTTCTAGGGAGTACCATGTGATGTAGAGTAAATCAATAGGAGGTAGGCTAATTCATGGTCAGTTAGAGTGGATAATCGAGTTTATCGTTATCACCAAAAGAAAATAATGTATTGGCCACCACAACTAGCGGTGTCACTGTGGCGCTACATATGCGTTGTAATTCCACAAACGTTACTTATATATTTATCAATCCACTAGTTAACGAAGTAAAGAAATGTATTCGGGGAAGTTACTTGCATTTGTATTAAAAATATAACTAAGCTAAAGGAAAATTGATGTGGAGCCGACGTAAAAACAACTTGAAAATGGTGGTATCCAAACCCACAACCTCGACATCATCTTTGCGTTGCCCTGTAAGTTTGTGCCACTGTGGCGGCTGCCCCTAAATACACTTTCTTGGATATTTATGTACTACGTGTGTAAAACCTCATACGCCATCTGTGAAAACAGATGGCGTTCTACGTCCGCTGACATGGTCAGCGGACGTAGAACCTACTTTTCACAGATCGCGTATAAGTTTTAGGAACAGGCAGTCTTCCAATAGGCTGTCCTGTTCTACCTATATGCATTAACTATAACAAAGTTTAGACGCATTCTATGCAATAAAAGAGCAGATTGTAATCTTTAGGCTTGAGTCTAACCGTCTTTCCGTTTTTAGATGTGAAGCATCTTCTGGCGAAGCTTAATCCGGTGGTGGTGGTGATGGTGGTGGTGTGCCGCGTGGCCTCCCTTACTGCGCATGCGCAAACCCTTTAATAAAATAAAAATAAAAAACCTCCTCTCCCCCTCTCTCCTCTAGGCATCCCTCCCCGCGGCAACCACACCCTCACTGCGCATGCGCCTCCCCTCCTCTCTCCCCTCCTACGCTCCCCCCCTCTCTTCTCTAGGCATCCCTGCCCGAGGCGTCCACACTCCCACTGCGCATGCGCGTCCCCCCCCCTTTCTCTCCTTTCCTACGCTCCCCCCCCTCTCTCGCCTCGTGACGCCGATGCAGGCAGCGTCTGCTAGCGAGTTTCTTGGTTGAAAAAAACCGACTGCTCGCGTTGCACAACCGTTCACTGGCCACCCCGTATATATGGCAATGGATGTTGACCTGCAAGGGGGTGCCGGTGGGAGATTTCTCCTGTGCGTTGTTGAACAATAAAAATTCGCAGCGTGCGCGTTAACTAAAAGCGGACTGCGGGTCTCTGTGTCCAGTCGGAGTCTTCTGTCTCTCATTGCCCATTAGCAGCGATTGGCATGTTCCAGTAGGAAACACCGCTACATCACTGCGTGCTTTGCGCATCCCCAGTTTTCTCTCCTGCGCAACGCTGCGATGAGCGCCAGCGTCAACGCCGCCGCCAGTGTAAGCGTTAGCGCCCGCTGCTTCACATCTACACATGGTTCCCTTTAGCGGGAGATGGTGTAGTTTTTTTTACTCCTCCTTCTGAGTCTAACCATAGGTTCTCATATTTCTTAAATCGTATCGTTTGCTAAACAGTGCACTCATCAGGTGATTCTATCGACAGGTCGTCCTGCCGTCTCTCACATATGCATCTCCAGTATGGTGGGCCATGCTCGCATCACAATTCATTTGGGTGCGAGTTTTATCATTTGAGTGATCCGTATTAATTTCCATCACAGGTGCATTTTTACACCACATGCATGTCATCCCTACAAACTCTCGCTAACGCGCCTCCGTTACCACTAGATCTGGACAGACTATCTGCAGAATTTTCCCCATTCACACTCAGGGACAAAACTGACTATGGTGAAAAACGTTCAAACCGGCTGAGATCTTATATCCATGCAGTCCGCGGGCTCATCATCCCCAGTAAAACATAAATTTAGTTACACTAAAATATCATCGTCACTAGAAGCGGTTATTTCCAAAAGAAAAGCCATTCACGTATATACAGACGGCTCATACACGTCATACGCGATGGCAGCGGCATACATTGCTTTGACCAAAGATAAAAAAAAGTACCTGACAGGAAATTGCAGATACGCAACGTCTGAAGCGCGTACGAAACGGAATTATTTGTATTTCAGGAAGCACTTCATTTGGTCCTTACAAACAACTGTAACTTGCCTTGGCAACTCACATTTATACAGACGGTTAGTCCCTTCTAATGAAACTTTCAAGTCTCACTGATAACGACGAGAGAATTTGGAACATGCTGCTTTTTAACCATATTATTTCGACAGGCAAAAACATTAGGCTGTTTCTTGCACCAGGGCATATGAGAATTTTAGGAAATGAGCTAGCTGACGCAGCAGCTGCATCAGGATTGACATCAGGCATCGTGCGTTACGCAAAAATATAAATTCGGTCAGTACGGACTCAATTCCATAAAACCTTGGATTCGTATTGGAACACACATTGACAGACTGAAGAACCTGAGACAACATTATTTCATAGTATTCCAAGTGTGTATAAAATTCCCCAGTTGTTTCCCCCCTTCTAAAAGTCAAACACATTTAATGTCTGGTCACGGACACTTTCAGTGTTATCTCCATCACTTTAACACAGCTATATCGAATAGGTGTATATGTGGCGCACTTTGCGCAAACGAACAGCTCTACTTCAATGAATGCCCAGACACACAACAAATTGCGACCCATTTACGTGTGCACAACAGTGACACAACAATACCCACGCATTATTCTGAACTATTCAACAATAAAAATCTCGTGCGTACCTAGTTAAGATACTCAGATGCTCTTCCCTCTGTATCATAATCAATCATAGCACAAACACACACACACGCACACGCACGCACACACACACACACACACACACGCACGCACGCACACACACACACCCACACACACACACACACACACGAACACGCACGCACACGCACACACACGCATGCACACACACACACACACAAACACACACACACACACACACACACACACACTGAACTTAGGATATTTCCCCTACTCATTTCCGCTAAATTGTCTGGAGCCCGTTATACCTCCTAGTGGTGCTGGCTTCCCCTATTTTCCTTTTAGTTAGTTTCATACATTGGTTACGCCAGAACTCACAGGTTTCTTGGCGTAATTATTGACAGGGACCTCTGTTGGAGCCCGCACGTGGCCTACATGAAGCAGCGCCTGACAGCAATTTCCCAGTTGTTCAAGTTCTTGGCAGGAAAGACGTGGGGAATGTGAGTAGACGCTATGCTGGAACTCTACAGAGCGCTGTTTCTCGGTTTTCTGAGATATAGCCTACCTGTGCTGAGCAATACTTGCAAAACAAATATTAGAGTTCTACAGGCAGTACAAGCGCAAGCACTCAGAGTGTGCCTTGGTTTGCCCAGATGTACGTCAACAGAGGCAACTATTGCGATTGCTCGGGACCATCCAATGCAAACTCACATTACGGTGGGAAGTCCTGAGAACGCACGTTAGACATTTTGCACGTGCACCCTGTCATCACCTTGCCACACTGCCTTCAGATAGGCCCCAAAGCATCATTCTCTAAAACTGTTGTTAAGTACAACGAAAAACTTCCCTCAGGCTTAACCACTGCATCTAAACCATCTATGCCCCCTTGGTGTCTCATTCGACCCGCCGTGCATCTCAGTGTGCCAGGAATCCGAAAAAAATCTGACCTGTCATCGCCTGTACTGAAGCAACTGTCGCTGCTTCTTTTGCACGAGAGGTATGCGGACAGTGTACATATATATACCGATGGTTTCAACAAACCTCCAGTGTTCGTCCGGTGCAGTGGTTGTCCCAGCAAGAGTTATTACCATCAGCTTTAGGACTGACCACCTCACGACGTCGACGGCTGCGGAACTAGCTGCTCTGCGCACTGCACTTTGTTTGGTCACTCGGGAACCACCTCAACAATGGTCGATCTTCGGCGACTCCAAGGCAGCCCTACAATCTGTGCTATCAGCAATGCGTCGAGGGCCATACGAACAGCTGGTATTTGAAATTCGATGTCTTCTTCATACAGCCCATGAGAAAGGGCACCACGTGACGTTTCAGTGGCTTCCAAGTCATTGCGGCGTCATAGGAAACGAACACGCCGATAATGCCGCTCGGGCAGCTCTTGAAGGCGCACAGGAAGACACCATACCACTTTCAAGGTCTGACGCGGCCAGCAGTCTTCGAAAGCTTGCACAGGGGATCACGCTCTCTTTATGGCGCCCACCAAGCAATCAGATCCAACCGGACAAACCGTCAACACCGCCTGTGCTCTTTGATGGATCTCTATATGCCAACAGGACTCCGCCGAAGTGATGACACACTGCTTTATCGTTTATGGTTAGGTGTGGCTTTCACGAAGTCTTATTCCTTTCGCATTGGGATGGCCGACGACGCTCTCTGCGATGCCTGTCGTTGCGAGGAGACGCTGCGCCACATCCTGTGTGACTGTCCGCTATATGATGTTCAGAGACAGTCACTGGTGTCTGTTCTAGCGGACCGTGACAATAGACAAATGTCTGTTGAATCTATTCTTGAATGTCGTTCACAGAGGACATCGCAGCTGAAGGTGGCCAAGGAACTACTGAAGTTTCTAAGAAAAACGAACTTGGACAAGCGGCTCTGACAGCGATGTCGCGTACCCCACCAGCGTGATGGACTGTCAATGACTGCTTGTTTTGTGTGTGGGCTGTGTTATGTGCTATCTTTCTCTCTCTTTCCACTCTTTCCCCTCCCTCTTTCAATCTCCCCCATCCCCTTCCCAACGTGCAGGGTAGCAAACCGGTTATCCTGGACTGGTTAACCTCCCTGCCTTTCCTTCTCTACCATTTCTTCTCTCTTCTTCATACATAGGGGAACAAAAGAAAATGCCAGCGTGCGTGGAAAGCGCAGCACAGTCACAGTGAAAGATGCAAGAGCGCCATTTCTAGAACCCGTTGCAACTCTCTTGGGGCTACTAATACAAGTACGCTTGCAAGGCACCCACTGCTACATTAATTAAATCAGTGGGGCTGATGACGATGAAGAATTATGGCTGAGCACTTTGTATTGGTTCGGGAGCACTCAACGTCCAACTCGTTACGTAAATCCCATTGCGCGACGCCTGGTTACAAAATTCGCATTCTGTGTCGCCTGGTTGTTATTTTACTCTTCTACCACGCTATATTACGTATGTTAACGCGGTTCGTCAGTGCACGTTAAAGAACACCAGATGGTCAAAATTTCCGGAGTCCTCCACTACGGCGTCTCTCATAATCATATCGTGGTTTTGGGACGTAAAAACCCAGATATTATTATTATTAACGCGGTTCCTTCCCGACATAACGTTTGCATAGGGATTTTGTGCGCAGGAGCATCGAGCGCCGGCATGGCTTTGTGGTAGAATACTAGAATACTGGGCTGCCACGGAGAGAACCCAGGTTCGAACCCCGTTCCGTCTCGGATAATGTCTTATTAGTTCGTTTTGTTTTCCTATTTCGCGCGATAGTGGTTACGGACACCGGCGGCGGAAGCAGACAACTACGGCACCCTTGTTGTGATCTCATAACAGCTTTCGCTGTAAAAGCGCACACGCACACTCACTCACTCACTTCTTAAGGACACCCCCCCTCCCCCCCCACACACACACACCGTTCAAACAACTCAACCGAGGTAAGGGTCTTTCTCGCAAGTCTCAGTTACCTTACAGAGAACGCACGCTTTAAAGTCTCCCAAAATAACACTGGTGCGTACCACTAATTTCTTCTCTAATTTTGAATTCGTACAATTTTAATGCAAATCATTAATGCAGATATATGACTCCAAGCATATTCGTATAAAAAAATCTTGTCTTTACTAGTTTATTATATTTATAATAAAGAACATGTTCCAGCACACGGCAGCGGGACTGAAACCAGTGGCTGAAAGGACATCAGGTACGTTACCTGATTGGAATTGCTAATACCCACCTGCTTCCCTCATGACGTAGTCAACTAGCTCTTTGAGACAAGTGACGCGTTGGGGGGAGAGCATAGGTATTTAATAAATTGAGCCAGAGTGAAAGTAACGCCACTGTATCACACGTTGCACGTGTTTCTGCCACGCTTCCTTTACGGCATCTAACGACCTGAGAAACTATATTGAAGATCATCACCTTCAGGATTGGCCCAATCTTCCAGTTTTAAATGCGAATGCATTTCTTAGTCGGGCTATGTCAGGCATCCGGCGTTGTCCGCGGCGGCGTCCGCGCGCCGGCAGGTGTTATCTCTCCGCTCTCACTCCCTCTCCCATAGCAACAGCTGCGGGTGCGCACGCTTATCCTCGCCCCTAGCAACCGGAGCATGTGGTGCGAGAGAGTGTAGGAGAGGGTAGGTGCAGTGCTTCGCCGCTCCTTCTCTCGCCGTTCGCTCTCTCTCCTCCCTGCGCCCCACTCTCCCGTCCGCTCGCGCCTCACTCTCGACCGTTCGCTGGCTGGGCGCCTCTCAAGGCGATGGCAGAAGTCGGTGAAGGCGAAATCTCTCGGCGCAAGAAATGCATTCGCATTTCCTCACGATTCCCTTCGGGGAGGTGGGGGGCATTTTTTTACCTAGAAGCAGACCACCTTCGGAAGCGCGTGTGTGGCATGGAGAGCATTTGGGAGGGGCCCCTAATAGTAACGAATCAGGATGTGATATCTATTTTCTCCCTAGAGGAATTTTAATATGGAGCTTTGCAATGCTGTTTTAAGTCATTTATTAGGCAGGTTTTTTCATTATCCTCTGTAAGAGAATGTTTAATTCTTTAAGGATATAAATTCACTTTATTTAACAGGCAACTTTTCTGAGGTCGATGATCACTTATTCGTTATGGTTGCGACTTCTTATTTTCGTGACACAAAGTTGAAATTCTCCAACACTGTAACAGAAACTGTAGGTTGGACGCCAGTCAATGCCATACTGTGCAATTGGACAATCTAATGTTAGTGAATATGAGCAATGAATGCTGGAGGTCAGAAATAAATGCGGCAGCTTTTCACGTAGTCAAGCTTTTACTCAACAAATTCAGGCGTGATAACTACCAAAATTGGGGTTATTTGAGCACTAGTCTAGAGATATTTTTTTTCATGACGCGCACGTATTGAAAGATAATCGGAAGGTAGTTCCGTAATATTAAGCTGTATTTGACAAAAAACTTGTGTTAGGTTTCATCCAGGACTATACGTACAACTTCAAGCAAAAAGCTATTGCCATGGGATGAGCATTTCATGATTTATAGATTGTACATTCACGGTTAAAAATCATAAGAAGTGAACATTCCGAAATTCTGCAACCGAAAACTGTTAACGATTGATGTACTGATCAGCTGCGTGTGCATGAAATACATAAAAGCAATGCGCAAATGCATTACAATGAGCAATAGGTTGAGAGAGGAAAAGAGCCGGACCGGGCATGAAATAATTTATCTTCTTGTCGATGTCTTAACTTCAGTAATACGATATTCAGATATCCAGAAGAAACTGAGAAATACCGGGGTGTCGTCGCTACCAATATGAATATAACGCAGCTGCGCCCACGCGTGTGGCAGCTGTTTTCGTTTCTATGAGTGGTGCGAGCGTGAAATGACGGTTAGAATATATATATATATATATATATATATATATATATATATATATATATATATATATATATATATATATATATATATATATATACACAGGGTGTCCCAGCATACTGCAGTAGCCACTACAAATCTTTTCGTTAATGACAATTAATTCATTTGTCATAATTATATTCGTAACTCCAAAAGTACTCACCGAATTATCCAAATGTCAATGAGGCAAATGTGGGTCTGTTGAAATGACATCTGCCTGTGCTACTTTCAACAAAGTACTAATTGCGAGCTCAGTTTTTCCTGTTAATAAAGAAAGCCCTGCGAAATACGAAGAGTCACACGTGACTATACTGATGAGCGCATCAGGAAGCAGCGCCCTCAAACAAGCTCACTGAGAGGTAACCAGTATGAATGAAAAACAAATGCAGAAAGAAAAAAAAAATACGGATCGCGCTATCTGCCACTTCCCCTCCAAAGAAACGCGCCGCTTTGATCTTACACAGTCAGGCTGTAATCAGAACAGTGCACCGGCCGCGTTACCAATGAGAACAGTTGGCCGTGAGATGTGGATACAATATGGATAACTGATAGTGACGTACAACTGGGCGGAAGAAATCCCTGCAAAATTGCGACGCATATTGTTGGCTCCCGATCTGTACCCTTGCCAATCTGCGGAACGCTGTCTCTGGCAACGAAAAAGGAGGCAAAGCAGGTTGCTTGCAGTAAGCTCATTTGAGGGCGCTGCTTTCTTTTGCGGGTGGGAGCGCAGTCACGTGTTATTTTTCATATTTCGCGGGCTTTCTTTATTAACAGGAAAAAAATGAGCTCGCAATTAGTACGTTGTTGAAAGTAGCACAGACAGATGTGATTTCTAAAGACCCACATCTGCCTCATTGACATTTTGATAATTCGGTGAGTACTTTTGGAGTTACGAACATAATTATGGCTAATTAATTGATTCTCATTAACGAAAAAATTAGTAGCGGCTACTACAGTATACTGGGAACAATATGCACTAGGTCTGCTTCCCGTAACACCGTACCTCTTTTTTTAAATCGTGCTGCGTGATAGGTGGGGCACCCTGTATATACACACATACATACATATACACGTGTGTGTGTGTGTAGCTGGATATTCTTTAACTGGCAATACACCGACAATGCATCACAAAAAGTTGTATAAATAAATTTAGTGAGAGCAATCTTAACCGCTTATAAACATCGATAAAACATTGCGTCATGACGGTCGTGCTTTATCGGAAGGGAAATTTCGTTGATCAATGTTGCTACGTGTCCCCGAAACGCACCACGACATGCCATAAAAAGCAGATATTGGGGAGCTGAGACGCCCCGACAAGAACAAAAAGTAAAACTGTTCAGTCGTTTCACTTTGATGTTGCAAACTATCCGTGCTTTGGATGTATGTGCGCTTATTTCTACTTCACACCTTGACGTGGCACAATTGATGCATTAGCATTATTGATGTCGAAGGGAGCAGGCTATTAAGCGCCACAGGTAAATAACTTTCGGGCACCAACTGCTCGCAAAAACTGTCCCGTCGTGTATCATTTATCGTTATTGTCCGCGCTGCCACACGGCAATAGCTCGTTCGTTTTATTTTCTTCTGAATTTTTTTTTTACGTTTGCGTCACTTTCACTGGGTAGATGCATGTGTAAATGACAATATTTCATTCCGCTGCCTCATCCGCACTGCCTTCTGCAAGAGGTTCCCTGTGACAGGATGTTTCGCAAGAGCCGAGATGATTACTGAGGCGTGAAGTTTTCCTCTTCTAAGAAAGAGGGCAGCGTGATCGAGCATGACGTGTTCACAAGTACTTTCCATTGATTGCTTAATCGTAGGTATTTTTTTTTAGATTAATGAGGCAACCTTCGTCAGTATACATTACGTCCCTCTCGATTAACATGTTTCGAACCCTATTCGCCTTTTCTAAGAGCTCTTGTTCTTGCTCTTTAGACGCAGTGCAACTATAGCTAAACTAGGCTGATGGAATGTGATGTGTGCATTTATGTGCTATGCAGACTTGTACAAGTAACAGAAAATAAGTAACCGATTACGGTTAAAATTACTTCTTTCAAAATGTTGTTGATTACAGTGGTCAATTACTGCCCCCGAAAAGCAACTGAGTGATTACAGAAATGTAATAGATTACTTTTACGTCACTTTCCGTCAAAATTTTATTGAGGTAACACGTTAACACGAGCTACTCAGACTACAATGAACTATTTCGACTTCCATTGTAGAGAGAAGGCTGGGAGGCTTACTGTGGCTTCTGCGATGTAGTGTTACACGTTGTTAAGTTTTAACAGGAGTTGTTTTTCAAAGTTGTCGCCTCTGATTCTTCCATGTATCCTCGTTAAGAGCTCAGTTGCTCCAATCAACACTATCTCAATGCATGCGCTGGAGGGAAGGGGTGGTGTTATAACGTAAAAACACCTTACGCACAAGCTCGTAGTTGCACAGAGCTTTGGCGCTAGTACCCATGTCCCCTATGAAGCGTCGCATTTCGATGGCGCTGGCACTCGAGTAAGGCTTTGCAATTAAGGCCTATGAAAAGGAAACAAACCAGCGCAGAAGATGGAGCACAAGAAAAAGGACCACACAGACAACAGCGCTAACTTACAAGAAAGATTATTCGTCAACACTGCGCAATATATATTTGCGCAGTCCTAAACGAAAGTAAGAAGGAATAGTGATAAACAGTGAAAAAAAAAGAAACAATCATAAAAAAAGAATGAACTATCAGCCTCATCACTGCTAACTATGCACATTGCTCATGCAACCATCTGACAGATAATAAATTTCTGCGAAATTTAGCAAGGAAATTTCCTTGCCTTGACGGGTAAGGAAATTTATTATCTGTCACATGGCTGCATGCGCAATGTGCATGTTTAGCAGTGAGGAGGTTGATAGTTTGTTCTTTTTTAGTGATGAGGCTGATATTCCTTATCTTTAGTGATGACGCTGTAGGGGCCCCCCGTATGACAGGACGGGGGGGTCCCTACCAAGCGGTTGCATATTTTTCGGGACGAGAACTGCCATAGACGGCTGGTTACAGCATGATTTTCAAAAAAAAACGTAATTGTTAGCACTTGCCAGTAATGAATCACAAAAAAGAGAATAATTGAATTAACCAAAACATAACAGTTGCGAAAAAAGTTATCAATTATGTTACAAAATACAAGAAAATGTAAGTGATTAGAAGTAATCAATTACCTGTAACGCGTTACGTACAACTCTGGTGCTATGGCAGCCTCTGAACACACCTTCACTGTTATCACATTTCGTTGTCTAAAAGACCGGGAAGATATGTGAAATGCATTGGTTACTACGACTTACAATCATCCTACTCTTCACAATTCACGTATTAAAAGCGAAGCATTTCTTTGCGTACTCTAAGCACTTTTGCGTTTCTATCTATCTATCTATCTATCTATCTATCTAGCCCCCTACGTCTGGGTGTTCTCGTGATCGCCTCCTTAACTTGGGGTAGACCAAAATTTGTATGGGAGGGTAAGAGGTACTAACGTATGTGTCTGGCTGGTCATGACATGAACAAAGTGAAAGTCCTGTCGTATATGTCGTCAAACGCTTTTCTACAGACACGTGTGGCACGTACCCGTATACCACGGGCCGCGGTACGCAGGGTATGCGCCACAGGTGTTTGACAATTTATGTCTACCCAGGAACGGCGAGGACAGACATTATTAGTAATTTAAAAGCGAGAGCGTTAAGAAAAACTGGCGTCGGCAGCATCGACCGCACGAATGCAAATAATAAATATCAGGGTCCCAGCAGGAATTGAACCCAAGCAATCTGCGTCAGTGATGTTCCGTCCTGGACGGAAGAATTCCCTTTCCGAGGCCCGAAAATTCCCCATTTCCGGCATTTTTCCCCGCATACATCGCCAAAAATCCCCGCATATTTCCCTGCACAAAAAAGCGTGTTTCAGGCTCTTCCCATTGCTTTCTCTTCTTTCCTGCCCAACTCAAAGCATCGCCACTGAGATCGGCGTTTAATACTACGAAGGAGCTACCTTAGAGTTCGCTTTAAAGGGGTACTGACACAAAATTTCGCGGCCGAGATAGCCTGCTGGATCGATTCCCGTGTACATGCGTGTACCATCTGCAAAATATCGACAGCGAATAAAGCTTGGAAGGTATTTTATATGAATTTTGAAGTTCGCGTCGCGATGCAGCATTCTAGACCTGCACCTGGCGGCATTGACACCCTCGGAGGTTACCCGAGGTGACCCCCCTACGCAGCGGGTACAACAGGTTATGATGACGTCGCAGCCGCCATTTCTGTTTTGGCGCGCTCGCCACTGCGCTGTTGGTGACTGCTCGGCGGCTGCTCGCGAGTGTGTGGCCGCGGCCAAGAGGAGGCGCTGCCGCGGGGCATGCGTTGAAAGTTTTGTGTTTAGCGACACTACAGCTACTACAGCTACAGCTCTCCCGTTTCCTGCTCCCACGGACTTCTTGATTTCCCTGTGCTGCCTGGTCTGCAGTGACAGGCCACAATGTCGAAATCCTTCTGCGCTGTTTCCTTCTGCACGTCGAAGTCGGGATCAGGCGTATCGCTGCATACGTTTCCCCGCGACGAACCTCGGCGGCATAAGCGGATCGAGTTCGTGTGCGCTTGTGGACGTCAGGAGTACCAGGACTGGTTCCCCGTGCAGAACAGTCGCGTCTGCGGGCTCCATTTCGAGGCGCATTGCTTTACCACACGGGCGCCGGACTTGGTGTACATGGGTCTTCCGACTCCCCCCTGTGCATCGCTCACGCCTGGTGCTGTGGTGTTACCTACTTTTTTCGGCACCAACAACTTGAAGGGCATCACAATGTTATCAAGTGATTCAATCGGTTATTGAACGTAGAAAAAGCGAACGTACTTTGGCTAATTGAATTGCCCTGCAGAACATTTGTGCACGAATGTGTCGGGTCTTACCATTGTACATTGCCGACGCGAGGTTCATCGTGGTCGTCGTCGCTGGTATCGCGGCCGCTTCCCGACGAAGCACCCCTCGCCAGCGGGTCAAACCTGAAGTGATTCGCCACGTCGAAAATTCCTTCCAATACCCGCCGCAAGAAAATCGTCGCCATCAGACGACGATGAGCCCGACGACGACAGCGAGGACGATAATGGCGACGACATCACGCAGTATGTGTGACAAGCGTATGCAAGCAGACGATGCAGACCGCGCGTAAGTGCGTCACTGTTCTGTGTGCTCACGTGACCGAGCGTTTCACTCGCTAGGTGGGGATAGTTGCACCCGGCGGCTTGTCGTTTTTGGAGCTCTGTCAAACCGAAACTGAGGCTGTGTTGGTAATGAGGAGCTTGTAATTAATTATCTATCGTGCGCTACAGCAAACGATGGGCTGTGTTATGACTAACAGGCCCCCCAGCAACACATTTCAGCAAAAAAAACGCGGGGCGAAAATTTTTGTGTCAGGACTTCTTTAAGCGGTATGCGATGCGGAAGGAATGCTGTACATGCTCATGCACACAGACACTGCATAAGAAGAAACGTTTATTATTGTTGTTTTTTGTTTTTTTTTTTGTTACTGAGTGACGGGGCGTACATTAATGTGCCTAGCAGACGCTCTGTATCTATATGCACCACATTTTGTTCAAAAAGCACGTCAACTTTTCAATAATGGTGGCAAAATATTGTGAAATAAAACAAGCTTTTGTGGTGGTATTTAACATTTTATTGACTTGATTAGGAAGGGTACTGCAAACTACCGTAAAGAAAAAAATAAATAAATGTGAAGTGACTAGAATATATATTGACTGGGTTTTTAAAGACTATGGTTGTGCAGCGCGAGCAGTCGGTTTTTTCAACCAAGAAACTCGCTAGCAGACGCTGCCTGCGTAGGCGTCGCGAGGCGAGAGAGGGGGGGAGCGTAGGATAGCAGAAAGAGGGGGGGACGCGCATGCACAGTGGAGGTGTGGACGCCGCGGGTAGGGATGCCTAGAGGAGAGAGGGGGGGAGAGAGGGAGGGGACGCGCATGCGCAGTGAGAGTGTGGTCGCCGCAGAGAGGGATGCCTAGAGGAGAGAGAGGGGGAGAGGAGGTTTTTTTTCTTTATTTTTTTTAAAAGTTCGTGCATGCGCAGTAAGGTTGTCGGCCGCACACCACCACCAACTCCACCACCGGATTAAACTTCGCCATAAGACGCTTCGCATCTAAAACGAACCTTAGAGGTTGTGGTTTGGCGCGCTACATGCGCCAGAAACGATTGCGACATGCGAAAGCCTCATGTCCACAGTCTTTTGATCGTTATAAAGAAAAAAAATTCGCTGCCCCTCAAAATTCCCTGCAATACCGCGAAGATTCCCTTTTTCCCTTTCGTCCAAAATGACTGTCGAAAATTCCCTGAAAAAGGGAAAATTCCCTGCACGGAACATCACTGATCTGCGTGGCAATCAAGTATTCTACCACAGATCCACGCCAGGTCTCGGAACTGCTTTGGAAAAAGACCCTATGCAGGCGTACTGTTGGTGAAACGTCAATTGTGGTTCCAGTGCTGGCTATCTAATTTTATAAGCATTACATATGTACTCCTATGAGACTGGCGTCACGCCGGGTTAACGTGAATGATATACTTGAGCGCCATTCACTGCAGTTGATCCACCATGGACTATCCAGGGCTACCATCCTCGCAAGCACAAGTGCTACATATCAGATAACCGCTTCTAGTGTAGGTAATACCCATTTTTCTGTTTTCATCGTTACGCAACTGTAAACAACTGGTTATATGAGACATATGCGACTGTTCAACATGTCTGTGCGTACAACATTTGTACATATCTTTAACGACATTTCGTAACGTTTCGCTCAATAAAAAAATTACAACCCAGTCACCTTGCCTCCGCATGCTTCGCATAACATCGATTCCGATGGTACTTGGGATCTGTCAATTTTTTTTTATTTTTTAAGGCCAAGGCGTTCAAGTTTGTTGTTTTAAACGTACCCGTTAACTGTGTAAGCAATGAGTCTCATTTATTTTCAGACATCATCAATCTAAAACACACGGACGAAGCTGCTTGTGAATCGGATTACACGTGGACCACAATGAGTTGGAGACCACCAATTTCTGCACTGTTGCTAATTCTTTCTTTTGGGGGGGTATCATAAGAGTCTGGAACAATTTATAACTACGAGTGGTCGGGTGCAATTCATAAAGTTCAGTTTCTTCAGCGTAATAATAACATCTGGGGCTGAACTACATTATTATGATGCACACCGTAGTAGAGGGCTCCAGAAATTCCGAACATATGGTGTACTTTAACCCTCAGTGACGGCACCCAGTCATTCCGCCTTCATGGAAATACGGCCGCCATGGCATGGATCGAACGCACGACCATCGGTCAGCATTAGAGTACCACGTAAAAGTCGAGATACCACTCACATTACTTACAAACACACCGTTCAGGCAACAACATAACAAGATAAGAGCAAGACTATTAGCCACATCACCCGGTCTTTGGGCACCGAAATTTATTTACGAGAACATATTGTATTATAAAATGTATAAAGTTTGTTGATTCAGAACGGGGCTGACGAGTGCATATGTTTCGTAGCTTATATTTGTAGGATATTCTTTTTTTTTTCCTTTCTTTTGCGGAAGTCGATATTTTAACAAAGCGATCGCTTTGATGTGCTGCCTTCGGGGAAAATGTGGGGCCTCAGATATGTAGCGGCAGTTAGTGTCCTGGCACACTTCCACTTGATTTTCTGCTGCACTTGCTTAGAAATTCGACCATTCCTTTTCTCGATGCATTTTTTTTTCGCACAGTGCTCTTTCTTCGTCCTTTCTGCGCCTAGCATCACTTTGCAGTGCCACAAGGCCACCATGAATTGATATCAACTAGTCAACCTGTATCTTGTTTGCGTTGAGCTTACACTCGCCCCTTCTACCAGCCTGCCTTTCCCTTCGAAAAGGTTGAAAGGCGAAAGACTATGCAGCCGTATTTCTAGTATACCGCTGGGGGGTGGAGCCCTGGGCTGCCTCGTTGCCACATTGATATCTCTTTCAGTACAGCCGCATTCATGCGAACGACTGCCTGGTCCTCTGTTACTCGGTCACGTCCAATGAGGGCGTTGCTAAGTGTTTCTGACGCTTCAGGCGCATTGGCTGCGGGCCATTCGTCCTGAATGTGAGCCTCTTCCGCGATGCCGAACCAAGTCACGTACACGCATCGTGTCTGTCTGTCTTCTGTCGGGTGCGCTCACGCACTGTTCAATATAGCGTCTCCCTGCGTTCTGTCTAGCGTACTCAGGGTCTCATGTCCAATTTGTCTCATGGTGTTCGTAATTCAGACGTCGACCATCCACCCACACGTCAACTATCGGCGTCAGAAGCCTCTGTAGTCACTGCGTCCGCCGCGGTGGTATAGCGGTTAGGGTGCTCGGCTGCTGACCCGAAGGTCGCGGGTTCGATCCCGGCCGCGGCGGTTGCATTTCGATGGAGGCGAAATGGTAGAGGCCCGTGTATTGTGCGATGTCAGTGCACGTTAAAGAACACCAGTTGGTCGAAATTTCCGGGGCCCTCCACTACGGCGTCTCTCATAATCATATCGTGGTTTTGGGACGTAAAACCCCAGATATTATTATTATTATCTGTAGTCACTGCACCGCGGAAGAATACTATGAGAATAACGCATTGCGCCTAAAAATAAAAGTAACTGTTAGACCGAGCTATGCTTTCTCATCAGACGTGGGCTAAACTTGTTTTATTCAAGCTCGGTTTACTCGAAGTTTCAGAAAGCTAGTCCTCTTAAAAAAGTATAGTTTAGGGTTTTATAACCGAGGTGTTTTGGAAGGCCTGGGAAGCTTTATCAACAAATGCTCGTGCGCCACAGAAGAATGCGTACGCTTAAAAGGCAGCGCTGAGAAAACAAACAAAAACACGCCTGAAATGAGAGGGCTATGTTAGGAGGAGCCGTAGGACACCGTTTCAGACCTGTCGTTTGAAGTTGGGGTGTCAGGAGCATGCGTTAACGGCCGCGCTAAAATGGGGGGCCTCGCGAGAAGTCGTCTTTTGCTCGGCGATGCGTGGGTAGACAGGCGTAAACAACTTAACGGCAGCTCTTACAACGACCGCTGAGCGTGATCGTTCCTGTTAGAAATTTATCCCGGACAAGCGGTGCTTTCTGCACACGCCTACCTTCGAGGATTTGCCCTTTGAACACAACGATCGCTAACAATTGCCAACCAAGTTAAATGAAGACTGTTCGCTCTTACGGTGTCATTTTACGAGTCCCATTAGACAGTTATAGTTGAGCGTTAGCGTGATAGCGGGGGTTGAAGGAATAGCGTTACCGTGCCGCAAACGTTCGTTGCGGACAGCGCGTTTTAGTTTAGCGGGATAGCATTTACGTGCCGAAGCTGCGACCATGGCGCCATCTAGCGGAAGATGAATGCGCTAAAAAAAGTGAAAAAAAAAGAGAGAGAGAGAGAATGCTCACCTGAATCTTCCTATACCGCAATATCACAACTTTTCTTAGGAATAATAAAAGTAAATAAATATTAACCGCAAACCAAAAGTGAAAAATTATGTCTTGCAGATTTGTTTACACGTAGCTTCTTCTTAGGCCTAGGAACATCAGAAATGGGAAGCGATCTCAAAAACTCCGCCACGTTATTCGCAATACTCGGTCGTCGAAGCTGCCTGAAGGCAACCGAAGCCATTTAACACAGTCATCTGCTGCGAACGAACTGAATGCTTCAACAGCGACGCCCAATTTCAGTTCGAACAGGGGTCCGAAACAGCCGCCATGTTTTTACGAACACTACGTAAACCACGCAGACACGGTAGCGCTAAATCCGAAAATAGCGTGCGTACGTTAAACGCTACGGGTCTTTTAGCGTACTGTGCATGTCCCATTGCGATCCCGCTATACCGGTAAGCACGCTATTCCGCGAAGCCCGCTAAACTATAAGGGCACGTGCACACTTGGCCTCGAAGGGAGCGAAAGCGGCAAAACTCACCGGAAATTCACTCGCTCCGCCGCCTAAGCGGCCGGAAAACCACGCCGCGAGGCCGATTTTTCCGCCACGCGATAGTGGATAGCCTTTCCGCTTCACTGCTTTGGCTGCAGTAGCTCAAACCACGTGACGAAAACAACCAGCCGCAAATTTAACATGGCGGCAAAGACGTCGGCGGTGGCTCGCATCGGTGCAATTTGCAAACTACCCGTGCAGCACGACAAAGCTAACGGCCTCGGCTAGGATGCGTTCATCGAGAGCCTGGTTTCGATTACGATCGCCGAGAACACTGGAATTGGAAGGTGGAGCAGCAGCGAGTCGGCATGCCCCAACGTGTCTCACTTTTGCACAACCGGCTGATCCGCCGGTGCCGCTGCCGGGGTGTCCGCTCGTGTTGTTTCTGCTGGTGTGTCTCCCGAAACAACGTTTGAAAAGGTGCAAACTGTTTCTTTTCAGTGTTTTGCATGCATAACTAGAATTCGGTACGAAATTTAATGCTCAGGAAACGGGCAAAATGGAATGAATTCTCAAAGTGGCCAAAGCGGTGGCGGCGGTGGCACGTACGAGGGGCAGAACGAATGTGAACGTTTTCGACGCGCGCGGACGTGGTTTTCCGGCCTCTCTGGCGTTTTCGTTTTCGCTTCGCTTCTCAAGTGTGAATGTGCCATAACTGTCTATTATCTCGTCCGCACGTTACTACGTACAGTGGCGGTCATAATATTGGAGACCACGGGAGCGTTTGCAAACATCACAACGGTGCCATCTGACGGCTGCTTGCGTATCTCGAGGGTGAGCACTGCGCACGCGCGTCCTTTTTTTATCTGACAGCCTGCTCGTTCACTCGCCTCAAGTGCGCGTGCACCGGAACGCCAAAGAAAATGCAAAGCGCCCCTCACGTAGTCGCTGCGGAAGCACCGAGCGATTTGCCTGATTGAAAAGTTTCCTCATTGACGAAAACTTCGTTCTGGTCTGGGGTGAAGAACGAATTTTTTGTCAACTTTTTTTTTGAAAGACATGTGTATTTCCTTGTACCTTTGTGCTATAAACAGGCGGGTGCCAAGTTTCTTCTTTCGCTGCGCCTATGAATGGGCGCAAGTACTTGCTCCGAGCATCACAAGAAATTGCAGCATGCATGATCGAGTTCCGCGAACGAATGTGGTGGGTGATCTTATCACATATGTTGATTTGAGAAAAAACTGACGCAGAGCGTGTTTTGCGCGCCGCGGAGCGCCTTCAGAACAAAGCGCAGAGCACGGCGCGCACCGAGCATTGCCAGTGCAACTTCCATATTTTCATTGCGATAATATCACTCGGTGCGTGAGCAGCGACTGCACAAGTGGCACCTTGTGCTTACTCTGGCGTTCCTCTGGCGTTCCCTGTAACCTAGCGAACGAGCAGGCTGGCAGGTAAAAAGGACCCTGCGTGCGCAGTGCACGCTCTCGTGCTTCGCAAGATGCCGTAAGAAGGCGCCGCGGTGATGTTTGCCAGTTTGCCACGAGCTCCCGTGACCTGCAATATTTTAACCACCACTGTACTTTAGGAGACATACATCAAATCCGCAACGTGTCGTGGCGATCAAATAAGTTGACATAAAATAACATCTTGTACAGTTTGTTGTCTTTTTATGTCTACTTGTGCTTCTGTAATAATGTCGACTTCATATGAAAATGTGAACGCGACACGCAAACGAAATAGATCCAATCCTGTTGTCGGGTAATATAGTTAACCAGTGTTAGTAGGTGTACTTGCAAGGTGGTGACTGTCATGGTAGTAACGTTACTAGTACATTTGTATTTCTACTTCTCTGTAGGTAGTAACTGTGCATATTAAGGGCCATGGTAGTAAAGAAACTTTTATGTTACTACCTGCAGTTACTACACAGGTAGTAAATATTGTGACAAGATCCTACTGTTTCAGAGTTAGACATCACCACTGCTTTTTTAGATGTGAATCATCTTATGGCGAAGCTTAATCCGGTGGTGGTGTGCGGCGTGGCCTCCTTACTGCGCATGCGCAAACCATTTAAAAAAAATAAAAATAAAAAAAAACCTCTCCTCCCCCTCTCTCTCCTCTAGGCATCCATCCCCGCGGCAACCACACCCTCACTGCGCATGCGCCTCCCCTCCTCTCTCCCCCTCCTATGCTCCCCCCTCTCTCCTCTAGGAATCCCTGCCTGGGCTCCCACTGCGCATGCGCGTCCCCCCTCTCTCACCTCTCCTACGCTCCCCCCCTCTCTCCTCTAGGCATCCCTGCCCACAGCGTCCACACCCCACTGCGCATGCGCGTCCCCCCCCCTCTCTCTCTTTCCTCTCCTACGCTCCCCCTATCTCGCCTCGTGACGCCGACGCAGGCAGCGTCTGCTAGCGAGTTTCTTGGTTGAAAAAACCGACTGCTCGCGCTGCACAACCGTTCACTGTCCATCGCATATATATGGCAATGGATCTTGACCTCCAAGGTGCCGGTGGGAGATTTCTCCTGTGCGTTGTTGAACAATAAAAATTCGCAGCGTGCGCGTTAACTAAAAGCCCACTGCGGGTCTCTGTGTACAGTCGGAATCTTCTGTCTCTCATTGCCCATTAGCAGCGATTGGCATGTTCCAGTAGGAAACACCGCCATCACTGCGTGCTTTGCGCCTCCTCAGTTTTCTCCTGCGCAACGCTGCGATAGCGCCAGCGTCAACGCCACGGCCAGTGTAAGCGTTAGCGACCGCTGCTTCACATCTACACATGGTTCCCTTTAGCGGGAGATGGTAATTTTTTTTTCAGAGCACATGTCTAGCGCTTTTTTTTTTTCAGGTTGTTATTTCGTTTTTTACTAAAATTAAATTGCTCTATTTTTCGCTTCGTTCGATTCATATGACTTGTTCGCCTCGTATTATTGAGAATTGTTTCGTTATGAATGCAGACTGTGGAGTAAGCGAGCCTAAACAAACAAAAGTCGACAGATTTTGAGAAAATTGGAGCTTACACACTAAAAGTGGAACGCCACATAAGGAAGCAGGTAGTAATCATCTTTCTTTAGGTCTTTTTAACGCTACTTTACAAGATCAAAGCACGTACGGCCTATCCGCCTCTGTTGAACGTGTCTTGTTGGCAACAGCCTCTTGAGGAAGCCTCATTGAGAATAAGTCACCATGTCGGAAAAAAAGAAAACAGACTAAGCCATAGCCAGAGACGTGCTTCGAGCCAGCTGTCGGATGCCTGGGTACATCTGTATACACAATGATGGAAGCAAACCGAAATGCTCAGCGCCACGTCGGCAACAGACGGACACTGCCTATTGTTTGGTGGCCCGTAGGCTCTCGAGTGATGCCCGAAAAATAGCAGTAGCACCACCCACGTAACGCAAGATCCTTTTGTCGCTACCACTAAGATTCTTGTCTTCCAATTCTATCGTGTCTGCTATTGACCCATCCAGCTGTCAGCTGCTCCTTTCGTATTTTTTTTTTCGTGGCTCCCGTTTGTACAATGTTGCCGCTTACATTGGTCGGTAAACAACATTTCTTATCAAGTGGATGTACTACTCTCGGGTGGTCCGTACCTTTATTGGGGGGTTTATCGGAGCTATATCATTAAAAACGAAGAGGATAGAGAAGGTAAAGAGACAGAACGTAGAGATGTGTGTTATAGATTGAAGGCTAAGGTAAACAACAGTCTTTCGTGGGATTCATTGAAGATCGCCGTGCAGTGGCGGCACGAAAGATGAATGCGGCAGACCATAATCTTTATTAGACATTTCTCAGATAAAATGATGCGCCATTTTTTGAGAGACAAACGACCACGATTCGCCACAGTATGTTCACGTTACTCTGCATGTTATGTGCAATCTCCGGCCCTTTAAAAAAAGCGACGGGTTTCAGAGTCTTGACTCAACTACCTATCATAAATTGGCCTTATTTTTATTTTATTTTATTTAACAATACTGTAGGCCTTTGTACAGGCCCATACAGGAAGTGGTTAGAAAAATTACACATGGGCATGGGAATAGTAGAACTGAACGAACGAGAAACTTGGGATAACAAAACAAAACAAAACGAAGCTTGGCAAGTAACCATTCTAGCAAGCAACATAAGAAACTCTTCACTGCAGTGTAAGAAAAGAGAATGCTTACACCAATTGCAACATTAGTCATACAATGTAAATAGTCTTATAAAAATAGATTCAATAAATATCACCCTACATAAAATTGCAAAAATGGCATCACACATAAGAAGCATCATACATTTACACAAGCTCCTACAAACATTTACATTTGCAGAGTACATGCCTATGTACAATCAATCAAGAAAGGATTCCAGTTTCGCGATAAATTCATCCACAGATCGACACCCAACAATTTCATTTGGTAATGCGTTACAAGTTTCAATAGCCCATGGAAAAAATGAATATTTAAACGTGTCGCATTTGGTCTGATGAGGCCTGATGTGTTTATTGTGACAGGTTCTGATGGAGTGACGTTGAGGTGGCTGCACGTAATCTTGTTTGTTTATGTTTATTGTGACAGGTTCTGATGGAGTGACGTTGCGGTGGCTGCACGTAATCTTGTTTGTTTATGTTTCTGTGGTCGTGATAAAGCATAAAAAGAAACTTCATTGCAGCCTCAACACGCCGAGACGCCAGGGTAGGCAATGCTGCTTGATTTCTAAGTGCACTTACGCTCTGGTGTTGGCAGTACTTCGAATATATAAATCTTAATGCTTTATTCTGTACACTTTCGAGTTTTTGTACAAGTTCCTTCTGGTGCGGGTTCGACACAATACTACCATACTCAAGAATCGGCCTCACTAATATTTTATATGCTGTTAATTTCACATGCGATGGAGCCGCAGACAGTTTTCTTCGTAAGAAGACAATCCATTTCATGGCTCTTGTAAAGGTCACACCCAGATATTTAACCGCGTCTGTCTCTACTAAATCGTTACCCATTAGACTATAATTGAAACTAAAAATCGTCTTTCTATGTGTTATGATCATGCATTTAGTTTTTCTTAACATTAATTTCCATGCCCCACCTGTCACACCAATGAGTTATCTTGTTGAGTGTATTTAATTTTGAGCTGATCATCGACTCTCTGCACGCAAGTGTAAATAACCAAGACTTCGGCGAAGAGCTGTAATTTTACTCCCTCTTCTGCGCAATCAGCGATGTCATTAACGTAAATGAGCAATAACAGTGGTCCCAGCACAGACCTTTGCGGCACTCCTGAATAAACTTCGAGTTCATCAGAGTCATAATTATTTATAGAAACATGCTGTGTTCGGTTCGATAGATATGCTGCTATCCAATCCACAATACTGTCTGCGAATCCAATAGACCTGATCTTTTCGATTAATTTATAGTGCATGACACGATCAAAAGCCTTCGAAAAATCGACAAATATGGTATCAGTTTGGAAATTGGAGTTAATTATCGAAGCAAAATCGTGTCTTATCTCTAATAATTGAGTAATCGTTGATAATCCTTTTCTAAAGCCATGTTGCATAGGGTTTTAGGGTAAGGCGAGGCAAAATGAGACACGGGGCAGAACGCGACATTTTGGCTTTGCCGACCTCTATAGCTGATACAGAAAGCACTTTTCTTTGTTTCTATATTTCAGCGAGAGGTGCTGGTAGTTGTCCACCTTTTTATGTGTAAGAGTTGATGATTGCTCACAGCGTTCGCGTGGGAAAAATTACGCGGCTGGTGTCAGTGTGTTCGTGACCCGTCAAAAGGGGCGAAATTCTTCTCGGCCAAATTTCCGGATTCGTGCATGAAGCTACTCTGGCGTCAGTACAACAACGTATGTATTTATATTATTACTTTATGCTACTAGCTACATACCACCAAAATTTTAGTTCATTTGGTGAGCGGGGCCAAAGCGGAAATTTTTTTTGAATTTGTGCATATGAGGGGGGGCAAAACGCGACAAAAATGCATTGAATTGTCTTAAAGAGTGTCTTATTAAGTGAACCATTTACTTATACTCATTATATATTACATTTTATTGTTTAGGAGGGTTCGGACGCACAAGAGAATTATCATATAGAGCTTCCTGGGAGGAAAACGACGGGAAAAAGCACTGATTGCTGTTCAGGACACTCACTCCATTCGCGCTGCATCGAGGTTTTTCCGCGTTCCCAAGGATGCTCTCAAGAGGCGAACGCAAAATTGGAAGAATCTCCAAGTCAAGCCGTTCACAAACACGTCTCGGCATTGAGTTTTCCTCCAATACCAAATTAAAAAAAGAAGCGCTATAAAATTTGAATCTAGCAGTTATAAATCCATCGCCTCACGAAGCCCGGCTGACGAAGCTGAAAGCCGCGAAACGCACGTGCAGTTGTGCACCAAAACGGCAAAAGGAGGCGGAAGAAGATGCGTCAGAACATATCTAGCGTCCAATCGTTGAATAATCCAATGAAGTGCAAGCTTTCCATAAAATACAACAATAGCACAAAGAAAGACTGGTGGTGTTTGATCTGCAAGGAGTTTTGGAGCAAAACAGCACCGGATTCTGTCTGGATTCAATGCGTGGAGTGCAAGGAGTGGGGTCATAAAGGCTGCGTGAGGGCCCACGGAGTTTAATTTCAAGTGCTTCTGCTGCAAAAACTGAAGGTTTAAATTCTCTTTCACACTGTCTCGCTTTGCCCCGCAGGTTGGGGCAAAAATGAGACATCTGGTGCATTTTTTATTTCTTTTTAAAATAAACTTTCTGACAGTGACAACATGGTCATATTTATGTAGCACATACCTTGTACCCAATGAAAGTTTCTGCATTGACGTTTAAGGGTAAAGAGCACAATAAAAATAAATATTCACCATTTTCAAATTTTTGTCTCATTTTGCCCCACCTTACCCTACACATTATTTTCGTCTAGATACGTCATGATAGCTTTACTTACTATGTGTTCCATTAATTTACCGCAGCAACTTGTCAGTGATATTGGTCTATGTGGTTTCACGTGTAACTGATTGCATTCTTTATTAATCGGTATTACTTTAGCGCATAGCCAATCCTTGGGAAGAGAAGCTGTACTCATCGATTTCGAAAATATTATCTGCAAAAAAGGGAGAACGTTGCTGAGCGTATCTTTTCAAAAACATATTTGATATATTATCTGGCCCGGGCGATTTCTTGGTGTCTATGTGCAAAAGCAAGTTTAGAATACCTGGTTCTGTTATTTCGAGGTCACCCTTCCGGTTGTGGCATGCGCACCGGCGCAATAGCTGAGTGTGTGAAGACGGATCGAAAATAGGCGTTAAATGTATTAGTCACAATGCCCATGTCTTCTATGACTGAGCCTGCTACTTCTATTTTACTGATCCCACCATCTGGCTTCGATAAGTAGAGCCAAAACTTTTGTGGTTGGTTTTTATGAAGTTTGATAACGTGTTTGAAAAGAAGTAGTCTTTTGCAGCTTTCATTTCTAACTTTAATTTGCAAGCGAGTTCTCTTGTTACTACGGAATTTATTCTTTTTCTTGTCGACGTTTTAATTTTCGTTTTAGATGAATACTGTTCCGCGTTATCCATGGCGTTTTCCACTTACTTTTTTTTCATTTTTGTCGGTATGAATTTATTTTCACAGTATCTTATAGCCTCTTTGAGTTTCACCCACAGAATATTGACATCTCCGTCAATCTCAGCTGAAAAACTGTCCGAATGTTTCTTCTAGATAGTCAATAATACTTTTATCGTTTGCTCGGCTATAGTCTTTCAAAGCCACGCAAGATGGTCTCGCCTTACGGCTAGCGCTCCTAATTAGGGTAAAGAATGTTAGAACGTGCTGTAATACTTATGCGTGGTGTTATGACCTGCGATACAAAAGCAAGATCAAGCACTGCGCTAGCATTTTCCTGAACACGCCTAGGTTCTTTAACAATCTGTGACAAATAAAAGCCAAACATTATATCCAACAGGTTCTCACAGTTTTTCACATCTCTGTTGCCGATAGTTAACGTATCCCAGTCTATCCCAGCAAGATTGAAGTCTCCAGTTAATAACAGCTTTGTGCGGTTGTTCATTCTTTTGTGTAGGTAGTCATGGACCTTCAAAAGGTATTCCTCAGACGCCCCTGGGTGCCTGTAGATAGCACCTATCAGTAACGTCGTATTATCAAACTGTATATTGCACCAGACACTTTCATGGTTGTCTATTCCAGGCTCTTCTTGAAACGTTAAACTGCTCTTTATCACAATAGCTACACCGCCCCCCACGGCCGTCCCGATCTCTGCGAATGACTGAATAAGAAACAGGCGCAATTTCAGTATCATGTATATGGGCATGAAGCCACGTTTCTGTAATTATCACAACATCTGGACTATGCAATATGGTTATCTCTTCCAATTTCTCAATTTTATTAACAATACTCCAAGCGTTTAAGCACAAAATTGAAAGTGGCGCGGAAATCTGTTGAGTCTTGTCACCTTGTCATTTTTTTTCTGCGTTTCTTTACCCTATCGTGTGCTGATGACGAGGCCTGGGAATCTCGTACATCGAGCCCACCTTTTTTTGGTTATTTCAAGTCTAACTTGTTCATCAGGATCCCACGTGTACCTCCGCCCGATCATTCTTAGTTTATTAAGTGACAGTGAAACCTTTACACCGTTTACCCTTTCAATTGCAGTTGAACGCCATAAATTAGCTCGGATGTCTCTTGTTCTTTTTGAGAAATCTTCTGACACTGATATCTGTGTGCCCTTAAGTTTCTTACAACACGATTGAATCTCAGGTTTTTTTCCTTAAAATCGAAAAGTCGCAGAATAATCAGGCGAGTGCGTTGACTCTGAGGATTGCCAATCCTATGAATTATTTCTATGGATTTAATTTGAAGGCCCAGCATATCCTTCAATATACCTTCCTTTATCTTATTTTCTAGACTTTTGGGCTCCTCATCTGATTACTCAGTGACGCCATAAATTACTAGGTTGTTGCGGCGGCTTCTGTTTTCCATGTCATCCATTTTACAACATCATGCAGCTGTTTGGTCATGCTCTTGCAACAACTTTCATATTCAGATACTTTTCGCTCACATTGTGTTAATCGAGATAGTTCATCCTCAATGACAGCCATTCTATATTGTAAGCCAGATAACGGTTTTTTCAACTTGCGGCGTATCGGATAGATTTAATGATTGCCTATTTCACATAGCAAAGGATACGCTTGCCTGACTTCGATGTTTCAAATATTAGTAACAGGTGCACTTGCGCATTTCATATTTGTCTGAACTGTTTATTTTTTTTTAGTTTTTCTCTCTCTTGTGTAATATTTTATTTCAATTCTCCACCCCTATACTGAGTAGCATGGCAGCATACACACACGCCAAAAATATCTCTGTTTTTCCAATATCGAGTATCCGCTCTACCGCCTTGAGCGGTAGTGTTCCTCAGGACCTCAATAAAGTTCTCTGTCTGTCTGTCTGTCTGTCTGTCTGTCTGTCTGTCTGTCTGTCTGTCTGTCTGTCTGTCTGTCTGTCTGTCTGTCTGTCTGTCTGTCTGTCTGTCTGTCTGTCTGTGTCTGACCCGTTCCACTCTCTGAATGTGGATGGCCAGCGGAACTGTTTAGCACAGGACACAGTAGTGAGTAGTGACACACAACTTCGAACCATTGCCGACCACTCACCCGGCGACCGAATCCAATAAGCCTGTTCCAGAAAGTCCCTTTTGAATTTAGCGTATGCTGCCTTAAAGTTTTCAATTCGAGCAGCATGGTGCTTGCGTCCTTTTGCCACGCATTCTCCATTTTGCGACATCCGTCGACTTGTCTGGCCTGCCGCATGTCAATGCCATTTTGCGCAACGACCCTAATTGGTCTTTGCAGCCCATGTGTTTCCGTCTTCCTTTTTAATGCACCGATGGTGGGTGGTGGACTTCGTCCAAGCTGTAGCGACACGTACGTTTGTGTTAACGCACAGGAAAATACTCAGAGCCCTAGTTATATACAGCTTAGGGGTTATACTAAATATTTAAAATTCGTTTGAGGGGAGTGTAACTTGAGGCTGAGTTTCCACGCCACTAGTGCTTGCAATGCAAGAAAAATCTTTCTCCGCCTGAGCCCTGATTCCCGTTCTATTGCACAAAGATGTGTGTCGATGCCAAGGGCATCCATGTTCGTAATTGAAACGTATGAAAAAAAACAACAACAAAAAGACCCATACTTAAAAAGCAGTGCATATGGACGTTTTCGATCCATAAAACTATGAGCTGTACAGTTGATTCAGCTCTGCTCACAGATGTGTGCTGCTTCGAATACACAGCTGTATCTTTATACACAGCATTTAGCGTACTGCGACACAAAGATAGTAAAATCAAGGAAAATTAGTAGCAGAAAATAAATCAATTGAACTGTTTTTCAGAACCTGCACTGTGAACACGGTTAGATATTTTTCGGAAATACGAAGAGCACTCTTTATTTTCCGCTTCTGTAATTTTATCCTGATGCTCATTTCAGTTCCTTTTATTGGGAGGGGCCAATGGAGAAGTAGGAACGAGGACAATAGAACCGATAAAACAATAGGCGTGGCTTGGAGTTTGTAATTTTTATTTCTGCAGCTAGCATTTACTCTTTCTATCCAGTTTTATTATGCATTGTTTAGAAGTTCTACGAACACAGTGATGATAATCTGAGTTTGAGGTCATTATTCAACGGACCTCAGTATCTTTATTGTTTTTCTAGACGGACATTGCCCTAAGTGCTTCTCATTAGTCTTTTTGGCCAAGAAGCCCTGTATGTGGTTGAACGGCCGTTCATTGTTTTCGATTATCCCCGTTTATGACTATTGATTTGCTGGCTTTACAAGTCGATATGTTCGCCGCTTTTTTTTTCTTTTTGTCACTTTGTGGTGCATGCACATGTTTCAGCTGCGCTGTATTTTTTGTTTTGTTTGTTGTTCCTTTGGGTCTCGTGCACTTCTCAAGCTACCCCTGTAGTTTTTCGCTCTAGACCCATTTCCGGTATAAAGCTTGAAATGAACATTCTTTCATTCATTCATTTACTTTCAGGTGCCATTGTTTCGGCCTAGGTCTGGGGGCTGTCTTTTGTTCGCCTTTACGAATGAGGTGGAGGCCCACTCTTCAACCCTGTAAGCTGTTTTGAGCATGCAGTCATGAAAAAAAGGGATTGATCGGTGCCGTAATTATGGTTTTCTTTGCGGCATGTATATGTTGGTTGAAATCTGGTGGTACCGCCTACGTGCGAATGTTCGACAAAGGTAACGCATTCAAGCAATTCGACGCTGCGGAGCTGCGGTATATGGATGGATAGATGCAAAACATTATTGAAAAATGCTGAGCTTCATGACTCCGCTCGCAGCGGGCCGCTCCCGCGTTGCGACAGTCAGTCAAAGCCCGACCGTGGCATTGTAGGGCCCTCTGGATAGTCCATGCATAGTTGAGCCCCGGCATCGGGGCTCTTGAAAGAAAAAATGCTCCCTTGTCCTGATTGATTTGGTCCCGTGGCTCGTAAGAGGGGCAACGCCAGGGCATATGGTCTAGGCTAGCTAAATCGTTTTAATTCCTGCAAAGCGCTACTGGGATAAGTGTCCGGATAACTCTTGCATAATAAGGCCGGGCTGGGATATGAGCCCCTCTGCAATAATGTGAGAGCCAATGCCTGCACTCCATCTAACATCAAGTGAGAAAGGGGAAAGTATCTCCTGCCGACATGAAATTGCGGAGTAATTTCGCTACTTGTGGTCAGTTGGACCTCTGTTCTCTACCACTGAAGGCCGGCGGGGAAGCTCTCCATGGCCACGTAAGATATTGTATATGCTGAGCATCTAAAGCCATGATATAGGAGAACATTAACACGCGACGGTGCAGCTGCTCGCATGCTATTCGCAATTCAATTCTGATAGGAACTTTGTTTCCTTTCGAAGAATATTTTATTGGTCCCAGCACTTTTACAAGAACTTGCTCGGGGCTTTATAATTCAAACACGTCATCAATGTACTTTTTTTCGTGTATATGAATAATTTTACACGGGGAAAACGAAAACGAAAGTTGGGGGCCAATGTTCTTCCGGCGAGATCTAGAATTTTCCTATCTTTCCGCAACCTGCAAAAAGAACAACGGTAAAACGTGTCGTACTCTTAAGAATCGATGTGCTGACGTGGCTGGCACATTTATGGAAATTCTGGTAGTTCTTCTTGTTTAAAAAATGCTAAATATACGCTGTTCTAAAAGAAGAATATCGAGCGAAATGGATAACTACAGCAGAAAGATGACGTAGCTGTGGGTCCAAAATTCTGGCTTCTCTATATTTGCTGAGGGCTTCCGGCGCTATTTTTTTTTATCTACTGTACTCAGCCAGGAAATGTATCTAGACGGAACACTGGCACGTCACGCAATAAAATGTTGAATATGCCAAAAAGGGAAAAAAAAATAATGGTTTCTTATTTGCGGATTTGTTCAATTTTTTTTTTCAGAGAATGGCTCGTTAACAGACTTTTCAGAAATATGCCTTGCGTTTAGTGTTCAGAAAAAGAGTCATATTTGATGTTTCATACCCTTTAACTAAAGGTGAAGCTTTATATCGCATATCTTCGCATATCCCCGACCCTTAATTTGCATGAACGTTCAAAAGAGATGAAAAACATAGAGCACTGACGTGTTATACCGTGGTTTATCAAGTAGTGCCTCTAGGTAGGTTACCATAATTGCTAGGAACAATTTCCCTTTAGTAGCAAATAAGTACGGCGTTGTCCTTTTCAGTTTCCTGCTGTTCTGATTGTCAATTCACGTCAAATCAAAGGAAAAAAGAGGAGCAAGGAAAGACAAAAGAGCGCCACAAGGCCCGAGGTGCTACCGTACATCCACAATGTGACGCACAACCTCAAGAAGGTGGCGGCTAGGCACAATATGCCGATCGCTATTTGAGCGCCGAACAAGCTGTCGAAGCTTTGCGCGCGCATAGCTGGTGAAAGTATGAAAGCGTCCTGTGGAAAGAAGCACACCCGGCCCTACAGGGATTGTGCGGAGGCGGTAGTGTACGAGTTGCCACTGAGCTGCGGGAAGTCCTATATCGGACAAACCAGCCGGTGTGTCAACGACCGGGCACGCGAGCATGATCTGTCGCTCACGGGTGATCGGCGCGCGCATCTTCCGGCGCACTGTGCGGAGTGCGAATGTGTGCCTCAGTTCTCTGAACTGAAGGTGCTGGGCCGCAGCAGGGACACCGTAGCACGCGAGCTTCTGGAGGCTTTCCATATTAAAAAGAAAGGCACGGATTGTGTCAGCCAAACGTCGTTTGCGGGGTTGTGAGTTTGAGCTGATAGAACGCAATGTTAGATAAAACTTTGTTGTATGTATGTGTGTATCACCTGACGTGTGCGCAGGCGCGCTAGTGGCGTACTGAGCCTTTATATTCCTGCATTTTCCGAATAAAATCAGTTGGTAGTGAGCGCACGTGCTGTCGTCGTCTCTTCTTGTGTGTCGTCTTTTTTAGCGCTCTAACTTATCCGAATCAATTCACGTCTTCGTCTTTCCTCGGGTTTCGAGTTACGACCTCGATTGGGAAAAAACAAAGCAAGTAGAAGTTCAACCGCACCTGTTAAAATAGACATTACAAGAATAATATGTCGCTTTTATAGGGAAGCCTGACTTTTTTATATGAGAGGAGTAAGAGAGTAACGCTGGAAGCTGTGACAAAGCGTTCAAAATGTTTAGATGTGATAAAAGTGATCAGATACATATGCAGCAATTTAAGGAAAAGAAAGTTGAAAGTGATGGCGATACGCTCAGAATGGCAACCTCGCTACGACACAACATCAACATTCGCCACCCCTACACAGCCATTGGACGGCATCAAACGTTAGAAGAGGAATATGCACCAACGCAAATGAGTAAACACATTAACAAAAGCTCTGAAACACTATACTTCGCTGATTCTTCCATAGAAAATTTAGAGGAACAAGAGCGCTCCAGCATTACAATGTGCACCCTCTTCGAAGCGTAACGTATGCTGTGCTCGCAAAAACTACCCATAATACAAGCACAGCGGAATATTTGCCAGAACAAAGTGCTTTGTTCATACCCTAACTCTTTCAGGCTGTCTGACTTAGCCCGCTCTGAGTGGAATGCTCTGTCGTCCGTGTGTGTGTGTGTGTGTGTGTGTGTGTGTGTGTGTGTGTGTGTGTGTGTGTGTGTGTGTGTGTGTGTGTGTGTGTGTGTGTGTGTGTGTGTGTGTGTGTGTGTGTGTGTGTGTGTGTGTGTGTGTGTGTGTGTGTGTGTGTGTGTGTGTGTGTGTGTGTGTGTGTGTGTGTGTGTGTGTGTGTGTGTGTGTGTGTGTGTGTGTGTGTGTGTGTGTGTGTGTGTGTGTGTGTGTGTGTGTGTGTGTGTGTGTGTGTGTGTGTGTGTGTGTGTGTGTGTGTGTGTGTGTGTGTGTGTGTGTGTGTGTGTGATTGCTTTACTTTTCTTTAATTTTTTCTCTCTGTCTCTCTTTCAACCTCCCTATTTCCCAACCCCAGTGCAAGGTAGCACACCGGCTACTACCTTCCGGTTAACCTACCTGCCTTCCTCTTCTTTCTCTCTCAATCTCTCTCTGACTTAGCCTTCTATTGCTTCAAGCTGCTCATTGTGTATCATTACTTTCTTCAATCTACGCAGGAGGGTTGGTCTGTTGACCGTTTCCATCGTACGGCCCTAAAGGAAGGCGTAGGTTGTAAGAGCCTGTCAACCTCGCCTTCATGGCTACGGGAAGGTTTGCTTTGTCCCTACAAAGGTTCCTTCCCAGCTTTCTTAACATCCGTATTGTAGTTTGTTTTTTTTCATGGGGGGGGGGGGGGGGGGAAGGGGGGGCTTTGTGGATTTTTGTTTTCTCCGCCGTATCTTCCTTATTCCCAAAGGCGTTGTACGCCAATTCCAATTCATAGCCGACGCAATGAATGCGTATTTGGTTCCCTTGAGTATGTACTGTTTTTTAGCTTCCTTTTAGTTTCGGAACGACTTCGCAGAATAATATGCAAAATGAAGTAACAAGCGGTAAAGCAATGAAAGGGAACGTACAGTTGTGGACGTATAATAAAGCGGGCGTGGTGCTTGCGCGCAGTTTAGAATAGAAAGAGGGCAGTAGAGATTGTATAGGCTTCAAAAGCAACGTCGAGCGGTGCCACTGCTGTTACCGTAACTGGGAATACCCACGGCGCTCCTTTCACCCCAACAGTGCCGCCCGCGCAGAGCTCTCGGATTGCATTTGTGGCGCTTCACAATATAACTGTTGCTGACTAGTAGTGCTCCAGTCCGAATGAGTAGCGCATGCGCGTGCGTTTCCTAGTCACCGCCACAGCCAAATCCGGAGTCAAACCACCTCCGCCGGCAACGTCTTGGCCCGGTAAAGCAAAGAGCTCGGCTGCACGAATGTCGCGCCCAAACTTTAGCTTGGGTTCCCTATGGGCTGAAAAGAGCATTTGAAGCTATTGCAGTGCCCTTGAAATGCATTCATTCTTTTAGTGAGTGCTCTACTGCGAAATTTTCCGAAGTGACAGCCTACGCAGTGGTCTAAGTATGCCGTATTCGTACCTTTAAAAGAACCTTCGTACATTATGCCACATTCGCCTCTTTGAAATGACTTGCGTGCTGCATTACTGCCACAATTATTAAGGCGAAAGCCTTATTTGTCTCATGCTAAGGTGGTCTTTAGCGGAAAACAGGCGTCGACACCATATCACACACACACAAAAGAAAAAAAAAGGCGGACCCGTAAGCTTCGCCTTTAAGAGTTTAACGCGATAGCGATATCCTGTCCCTAGTGCGTACTTCAACCACTTAGTGGGCACTTTCTACGCACCCACTACGGGGTGTTAAGGGAATACGTGCAGTAACGTGTTTGCCTTTTGTAATGGGTGGTCGGCTTTAAACCACGAAGGCGTTGTCATATTCACGTGCTGTGACGCCCGATGGCAATGTACGCTTGCACCACGCAATGTTACTGGGATATTAAATGTTGTATTGTGACGTATGTATACAGGACGCGTGTGTTTGTGAAGCAACAGTTATTTTCACTGCATTTCAAAGCAGAGGAAGTTATTTTGAATATATTTCCAAGCATACGCGTCTCTGTGGTAGAACACCTGCTTGCCACGCAGACGGCCTGGGTTCGATCCTCTCTCGGAGCCGGAAATTTTAAATGCGAATGCATTTCATAGTCGGGCTATGTCAGGCATCCGGCGTTGTCCGGCGTTGTCCAGCGTTGTCCAGCGTTGTCCGCGGAGGAGGAGGAGGAGGAGGATAAGTTGAGGAGGTAAGCGCCGGCAGGTGTTAGATGTGAAGTATCTTATGGCGAAGCTTAATCCGGTGGTGGTGGTGTGCGGCGTGACCACCCTTACTGCGCATGCGCAAACCCTTTAAAAAAATAAAAATAAAAAACCTCCTCTCTCCCTCTCTCTCCTCTAGGCATCCCTCCCCGCGGCACCCACACCCTCACTACGCATGCGCCTCCCCCTCTCCCCTCTTACACTCCCTCCTCTCTCCTCCATTCATCCCTGCACGCGGCGTCTACACTCCCACTGCGCATGCGCGTCCCCCCTCTCTCTCCTCTCTTACGCTCCCTCCTCTCTCCTCTACGCATTCCTGCCCATGGCGTTCACACTCCCACTGCGCATGCGTGTCACCCCCCTCTCTCTCCTCTCCTGCGCACCCCCCCTCTCTCGCCTCGCGACGCCGACGCAGGCAGCGTCTGCTAGCGAGTTTCTTGGTTGAAAAAACCGACTGCTCGCGCTGCACAACCGTTCACTGGCCACCCCGTATATATAGCAATGGTTCTTGACCTCCAAGGTGGCGCCGGTGGGAGATTTCTCCTGTGCGTTGTTGAACAATAAAAATTCGCAGCGTGCGCGTTAACTAAAAGCCGAGTGCGAGTCTCTGTGTCCAGTCGGAGTCTTCTGTCTCTCATTGCACATTAGCAGCGATTGGCATGTTCCAGTAGGAAACACCGCTCCATCACTGCGTGCTTTACGCATCCCCAGTTTTCTCTCCTGCGCAACGCTGCGATGAGCGCCAGCGTCAACGCCGCCGCCGGTGTAAGCGTTAGCGCCCGCTGCTTCACATCTACACATGGTTCCCTTTAGCGGAAGATGGTGTAATTTTTCATCTCTCCGCTTTCACTCCCTCTCCCATAGCAACAGCTGCCGGCGCGCGCGCTTATCCTCGCCCCTAGCAACCGGAGCAGGTGGTGCGGGCGGAGTAGCGGAAAGTGAGTGGAGAGGAGGAGCGCGCTCTGGTGTGTGAGAGCGCTCGCATCGCGGAAGCTCGGCGGAGCTCCCGCGTGTGTGGAGAGTGTAGCAGAGGGTAGGTGCAGTGCTTCGCCGCTCCTTCTCTCGCCGTTCGCTCTCTCTCCTCCCTGCGCCCCACACTCCCGTCCGCTCGCTCGCACGTATATATAAATAGAGTGAAGCGCGCGCGAAATGCATTCGCATTTCCTCACTATTCCCTTCGGGGAGGTGGGGGGCATTTTTTTTCTTTTTGTCACTTTGTGGTGCATGCACATGTTTCAGCTGCGCTGTATTTTAAATGCGAATGCATTTCTTAGTCGGGCTATGTCAGGCGGGGTTGTCCGGCGTTGTACGGCGTTGGCCGGCGTTGTCCGCTGGGAGGAGGATAGGTTGAGGAGGTGTCCGCGCGCCGGCAGGTGTTATCTCTTCGCTCTCACTCTCTCTCCCATAGCAAAAGCTGCGGGCGCGCGCGCGCGCTTATCCTCGCCCCTAGCAAAGTGGAGAGGAGGAGCGCGCTCTGGCGCGTGAGGGCGCTCGCATCGCGGGGAGCTCACCGGAGCTACCGCGATAAAAAAAAGCAGGCGCTGCGCCGTGCTTCCGACCGGGCTGCAGAAATTAGGCGCCTTTTCCTTCTTCGAACCACAACCACCATATATAAATGGAGTGAAGCACGCGCGAAATGCATTCGCATTTCCTCACGATTCCCCTTCGGGGAGGTGGGGGGCATTTTTTTTATTATTTCTTTAATTTGCATCTGTCTCGATTTTTCGGTCACGGACAAGATGATGATTTTCCGCTCACAACCAACGGCGCCGACACTGACGCCGACGCCGGAATTTCTGCGAAACGAGCTCAAGTGTGGCTGAAGGCGCGTGAGCTGCGTGCTCACTTCGTTTTTTCAGCGTTCGCGTGACAAAAAAATGAAAAGGGGCGTTCACGTCTTTTGTCCTCCTGATGGCAATGTAGTTACGCAGAAAGAGAACGCGAGGGAATACGTATATCCAGGGCTTAGTGAATTGTGTCGTAGGCAAAATAGGTATGCAATACTAGAGGAGGTTCTATAAGTGCGAAATGACATGAAACTAACCTAAAGGGCTCATCGAGTTCTGACATGACGATTCGCCTTTCACTATCGAGTCGTCTTAGCTATATGTAAGAGACCCTCGAAGTGATTCTTCTACGAACTTATGATAATCAAATTGCCTTATTTATGGTGTCAAGCCCACACCAACACTCTAAGAAAAAATTACGCCATCTCCCGCTAAAGGGAACCATGTGTAGATGCGAAGCAGCGGGCGCTAACGCTTACACTGGCGGCGGCGTTGACGCTGGCGCTCATCGCAGCACTGCGCAGGAGAGAAAACTGGGGAGGCGCAAAGCACGCAGTGATGGAGCGGTGTTTCGTACTGGAACATGCCAATCGCTGCTGAATGGGCAATGAGAGACAGAAGACTCCGACTGGACACAGAGACCCGCAGTCCGCTTTTAGTTAACGCGCACGCTGCGAATTTTTTATCGTTCGACAACGCACAGGAGAAATCTCCCACTGGCACCACCTTGCAGGTCAAGATCCATTGCCATATATACGGGGTGGCCAGTGAACGGTTGTGCAGCGCGAGCAGTCGGTTTTAAATGCGAAGCATTTCTTAGCGAACTTCGGCGACTTTGAGCGTATCTATCTATCTATCTATCTAGCTATCTATCTATCTAGCTATCTATCTATCTAGCCGCCTACGACTTTGTGCTCTCCCGGCCTTATCGTTAATGGGATTTATACCAAATTTGGTATGGCATAACATGACTGTATGACGAACGTAAATGGCTGGTCATATCATGAAAATCATGACAAACTTGTCATGAAAAGTATGATTTAGATGCCACGCTCATGGCGCGCTCGTGGCCGTTTCGTTAGCTTGATATACACCAAATTCGGGATTGAGGGACATGACTGTATGACGAACATAAATGACAAGTGGTAATATGAAAATCTTGACTTGTCATGTGCGACATGACTTGCATGCCACGCTCATGGCGCGCTCGCGGCCGTTTAGTTCAGCTTGATATACCCCAAACTTGGTATTGAGTGACGTGACTGTATGACGAACATAAATGACAAGTGGTAATATGGAAATCATGACCTGTCATGAGCGACATGACTTGCATTCCACGCTCATGGCGCGCTCGCGGCCGTTTCGTTAGCTTGATATACACCAAATTTGGTATTGAGTGACATGACTGTATAACGAACATAAGTGACAGGTGGTAACATGAAAATCTTGGCATGCGTGTCATCGACAACGCCAAATACATGCCACGCTCATGGTGCGCTTGCGTCCAGTTCGCTAGCTTGATATCCACCAAAATTGGTATTGCGCGACGTGACTGTATGACGAACATAAATGACAGGTCCTAACCTGTCAAACATGATATGAAAATTATGTAAAGCAGGATTTGCTCCTTCCTGGCTGCTTCGCATTACATTGATTCCCCACAGTTGTTGGGATCTGCCGGCTTTTTCAACCAAGAACTCGCTAGCAGACGCTGCCTGCGTCGGCGTCGCGAGGCGGGAGAGGGGGGGCAGCGTAGGAGAGGAGAGAGAGAGAGGCGGGGACGCGCATGCGCAGTGTGTGTGTGGACGCCTAGAGGAGGGGGAGAGGAGGTTTTTTATTTTTATTTTTTTTAAAGGGTTTGCGCATGCGCAGTAAGGGTGGCCACGCGGCACACCACCACCACCACCACCACCACCGGATTAAGCTTCGCCATAAGATGCTTCACATCTAAATGTCGAGTATTTTGGGAGTATTTCTGCTACAAACAATAATCGTCATCTGGCTTGCTCACATTTCCTCTCTTGAAAACCCGGCTCTCGGCACATTCCTATAAAGAATGCTATGTCACGCCGATAACGTGCGCGGCGTTCATGACCGGGAAGTGCCGGGACGGCGGTGATAATGCCAGGAAAGTGCGCGGGTAGATGACGATTATAGTTGTGTAGAAAAAACACCCCTTTTACTCGATTATTTCTTAGAGTGAACGTATCGGAATGTTTTTGCTGACGGGTAGCACAAGGTGTTCGGTGCATGCGGTTGTGGTGAGTTGACTTGGCGAATAGGTGAATAAAAGTAGCAACTGGTCTCAATTACAGAATAAGTCGCCGGTCAAAGTATGTAATCTTTCTAAAAGCAAACTTGGTTGATGAAGATCGCGGCGGTCAGTGTGTGGTACTGTCGTGGCTGACGCACAGTGTCGGGTCATAGAACATCGAATTTAAAGAAATAAAGGAGCCGACAATACATTCCACAAACGAACGTGCTTAGGCGATAGAAGAAAGCATAACGAAGACACAGGGAGCACTGAACAGTTTAGGCAACAGGGGCTACCGGCACATTCATGCGGGTCTTGTTAGAGTATGGCCGATGTAGGCAAACCATACCCATGAGGTTGTAGCAGTAGATCGAGCTGTAGAACGAACGACTTCTCCACTGAAGTAGATCTCAGTGAAGAAGAGAGCACAAAGTGACGAGTAGAAGTAGCGCATTGCACGTTCAAACGATTCCCGCGAGTGGCACCCACGTTCTCAAATGCCCAAAGATGTCCAAAATGACGATGGCTTGAACACAGTAATTGTTCACATGCACTCCCTGGGACTGTGTGATGGTTGTTCTATTCCAAACTTGTATCTCGGTTAATAAAACAAAGTTTATAATGAAGAACCAGAAGCAGTGACAAAAATTCCCCATCTCCCGCTAAAGGGAACCATGTGTGGATGCGAAGCATTGGGGAGATAATTAGCTTGAGCGGGAGGAACGTCGCCGCTCTCATTTGACGGCAGTGGTCCGGGCGCTCATCGCGGCGCTGCGCAGGGGAGAGAATGAGGCGCGCGCGCTTCGTCATTTTCATACCGCGGAACTACCGTGGCGCCCCCCAGCGGAGTAAGCAGCTCTCACACCACCTGTCCTTCGCGCCGCTCCGTAGAGGATTCCTAGAGGAGAAGACGGGGGACTGGACGCTCTGTAGAGTAGATTCCTAGAGGAGAGAAAGGGGGGTGAGCTTAGGAGAGAGAGAGAGGGGGGAGGGCACGCGCATGCGCTGTGGGAAGGAAGGACGGACTAAGCCCCCTCCAAACACATGCAAGCAAGATTAGGGATTGGGGTTCAACCTGGGCGAAACAGACACCACCTGCCTAGCCATTGCTAAGCAGCCTCTCTGTGCTCTCGGCCATGACTCTGATGACTGTGTTAGGGTTGACGGCCTTCATATTACTACAGGGTTCTGGTTCGCATAATGGGTGCTTCCCTACTTCATGACAGTGGCGGGACGCAGGACGGGGGACGCGGGAGGGATGGACAGAGCCCCGAGCATAGGATGCTTCGCATCTAAAAAATTACACCATCTCCCATTAAAGAGAACCATAAGGGGATGCGAAGCAGCATTGGGGGTGCACACCAAGTTTCCGTTTACGTTCACTCGGCCGTCGAAGCCAAGCGTCGGCGTCGAGCTACTGCTTCCGCTACAGAGAGACAACGCGAGTCTGCGGCGAGGGTAGCGAGGCTTTCGAGACAACTGCAGCGACCGGGAACCGACGGAGTGACCGCACGATTCAAGCGAGACTTCTTCGACCGAGCGCACGCGCTTATATGAAATGCAGGAGGGAGAGGAGGGAGTGGGTTTACAGGCTGCAGGCGGGGAGAGGAGAGGAGAGAAGGCGACCGAACGCCTGCGTAAACGCTCGCGTAAAGGAGGAGAGTGCGCGGCCGCAGCGCGGGGGAGGAGGAGAGAAGGCGACCGAACACCTGCGTAAAGGAGGAGAGTGGGAGAGAGAGTAGGCGCATGCGCAGTAAGGATGGTGAGGACGCACACCACCACCGGATTGAGCTCGGCTCTAAGATGCTTCGCACCTACAACAGATGTCTTCTCTTGGATATATACTCTGGCTTGGGGATCTTGCTGGATTAAGCGGAAGGTTGACGCTCATTCCTTCATCCCTCCGATCGTATGTGGCGTAATAGGTGCTCAAGTGTATTAACGTGAGAGCGCCGAAGAGCTCGTTTCACAGGAATTCCGGTGCCGGCCTCAGCGTCATCGGTTGTGAGCAAGAAATCGGCATTGTCCGTGAGAGAAAAAATCACCATAGAAGCCAATAATACAAATCTTGTGTCCGAGCCGCATCCGAACCCAGCCCTTCCACGTCGCAAGCATGTGGTCTAACACAGAGCAATGCCAATTCTTGAAACCGTTTCGAAAAAAAAAAAAGATCTCATACGGCTTTTATGTGCGAGAAGTCGCGTTAAAACATGTCGCGTGAAAGAAGCTTAGAACCTCACCAGGCGTTACACCGTTAGGAATTGCGCAACGAGAGAATGGTTAAAGGATATCGCATCACAAAGCGCTTAGACATAATTAATCCTTGCCATCAGCAACAGCAACAACAAAGCCTGCAGCTGCGTAGGCGTGCGTATTGCCTGACGAACGCGTGGTGAGTTGCTTCCTTAATTCGCGGAACGATGAATTATGGCGTAATGGGCACTTCGCAACATTGCTTGCACTAGGGATTCTAGCATAGCTTAAAACGGCCAATGTGACGCGTACAGACGTTGCCGAGGCAAAAATTTGTTGAAAGCTAAATCTTCGAGCAGCTGAACTGTACCAGTGATTCAAGCCCGACATTTCCCCTCCATAGTACTTTTTTGGCAGACCCGGGACGACCCATTTCTGGAATTAGAAAGCGGAAATGAAACGGCCGACGCTCTAAAGATAGTGAAGCGGAATGGAACGAATCTAACACGTCGAGGAAGGGGACCGAATGTGTCGGCGCCGTCAGGCGACAAGGTTTAGAAACAGTCGGATGGTTGTGCGCGCACGCTATGGGGGGGCAGCGCCACGAGGCGAAGGAATGAAATGAGAAGGAGGGAGTGAGCTGGGAGTTGACGTGTAAGCTAGATTAGCTTTGTTTGCGACGGTCATTACGGATCGGCGTCCAACAGACTCGCGTGGTTAGGAACAAAAAGCTCGATATCGCGTCCAGGCGGTGTTTTCCATGTGCTCTGACGCCGAAATTCGCCTGCATTGCATCATCAGACAGTTCCTTGCTACACAACTAAAGCTGTATATTTATGACACTTCGTAATTAGAGATAGAGTGAAGGGGCAAGATGGTCATTTCCCGTTATCTGTGGTAGCCAGGTGGAGTTTGGAGTAAAGTTATTGTTAGCGCTCTTTTAGAGTTCCTATTCCCTCCCCTGCGCCTGCTGTCTATAAGGTAGCATCGCGGGGTTGTGTATGTGAACTTACGCACACGTCAAATCGTGACACGTCGCGTTGACGTGTATGTCTTTTAGCTTGCAAGAAGCTTAAAAAAACAGTCGTCACGAAAGCTCAGTGTCATTTTTATCCTACCACCTTCAAAGAGGGCGTCCATGGGTTTGGCCATAGTTTTGGAGTGATGCCCAAAATATCGAATATGCAAATGCACTTTTACAGTTTGTTTTAAATAAATGTTAAGGTGGTCCACTAGGTCAGCAATAGCTCAGTTTTCAGTTCAGTTCAGTAATAGTTTCAACATCAAGATACAGTGAGGGCAGATCTTGTGGGCAGTGGACAAAAAGCCTCTATAAGGGGTTTGAAAACGTCGACTGAAGATCACAATCTGCAATACTATTCTCCGGGCATTATTCTCCGGATTGCTACTGTGCCGTTCTTCAAAGCTCTTCAGCTGCCTCAATATGCTTAATTCGTCTAATAGGTCAATCAGCTCAATGATGGCAATACAATGTGCTTACGTGGATCGACATACACCAGTTGCATGAATTAGACTTTTGTTTCTCCGAAACCTCACCTGACCATTTTCCGTCTTGCCTCCATTTTGTATTGTCTCTAGAGTTTACGTGACGACTAACAATTAAGCAGCTTGGTTGTCAAATGACAATGACTGGATCACGCACGTGCATTTAGAAAAATTATTGCAGGTTATGCTTTCTTTACGAAATTAGCGTTACAGGTAATGGACACACTTCGCTGATCATTTCTGTCCTGTAGTTCTGTAAACACACAACTGAAATCTTATTGCCAACCCCCCCCGAAGAGTAAAAATTTTGTGTTTTCTTTTTCTCGTTTCTTTCGTTCGCACTCGCGAACACACCCAATGAGTGTGCTCTGAGCAACGCGTCTTTAGGCTTAGTGTATAAAACGTACCCTTCAAATGATGCAATTAGGGCGAGACTGAAGAGAACGAGGTTGGGGTTAAACTAATTATGAAATAATACGATAAACGGGATAAAAAGCAGAAAGGCGTTCCGCTCTGAAATTACGTGCTACGAGATCCATCCAGATACCGCATTATACCGGTTGTATATGGATCAATCCGGGAGAAAAAGGCTTCAAAGGAAAGGAGCTAGGCTACAGTAGTGAACAAAGAAAAGAAAGCAGGGGTTTTCCCTATGCCGCCTCTAATTGGATGACGTGGTGACTTTTGGGATCATTACCCGGTCCTTTTCTGTGCGTGCTATGGACAGACGCGCACAAAGACGTCAAAGAAGCCCCCCCTCCACGCCATTTATCAGATGTACGCTGAACGACATCTGCGGTGACAGGCATGGTAACGAAACGAATGAAAGACAAACCGAACACGAGGCGGCAGAGAAGTCTGAGCATGGATGGAGCCCCCCCCGACTTCCCGACCAACGTCTCCTTTCGCGATCAGCAAGTTAACCGCGCTTTTCCACCTTTCGACGACCAGCTTCTTGTTTAGCGGATAGTAATAGCCCGTGTAGCAAGAGGAAAATCATATTGGGAATAGTGTGCTCTATTCTACTTATCTATTCAAAGAAGGAGAGAGACGGAAAAGCGAAGGAAAGGCAGGGAGGTTAACCAGGTTGCACCCGGTTGGCTACCCTACACGTAGGAAGGGGGGAAGAGGGAGCAAAAGAATAGAGAAGGGAAGAAGGAAAGAAGGAAAGAGAGGGAAAGTAATACACTTGCACGCATAGCAGCGTGTACCGCGCATGCCCAGAAAGTCATAAAACTGCGAAATGTCACAAAGTACGGTACAACTATGACGGTCTTAGATCAAGTAGACTGCAATCCATGATGTTAATGAAGGCTTGCAAGGACTGGCTCCAAGGTATCCAGCACTTGCAGTGCGCTTCGAGCTGATGGGGTTGTCAATCCGATGAAGAGTGTGCGCATTGTGCTGATCAATGACCTCAACACAGCGATGACACGTAGGTCTTCGTCGCGGAGATCCTTGGTAGAATCTTGTGTCATCTCTCTGTGGACGTGCAGTGGTGGTAAGGACGGCCACACGACATCCGCCACCGCCTTCATCCCCTCTTCATCTTCTTGGCCCTCCGAATGTAAGTCGTTCGTTGGTGGTAATGGTGGTGGTGGTGGTGGCGGAGGCAGTGGTGGTAGCTGTCGGGAAAGAGAAGTCTGGTGCTCCGCTGAATTATGACATCACGGTGACGGTCCAGATTGGGCAGCAGTATTCCTAGACCTTCGTCGTTGACGGGAACGTCGTTTTCGCTTTCTGACAATATCAGCGGCTTTTTTGTGTGTTGAGCCATCCCTTACCATCTGTTTTATTACGCTCCATTCTTTCTTCACTGCCGGACAGTCTCTTGATGAAGCTTCATGCGATCCGTGGCAGTTGGGACATTTCAAGGTAGTTGCTCGGCAGAATTCTGCATTGTGAGGGGCTCGGCACATCGGGGGGCAAACCACCACGTTCCTGCAAACTCCGCTGACATGACCCATTTTCTGACACTTGTGGCATTGTAGTGGCTTTGGTGTAAACGGACGAACCACGTGTCGAAAGTGTCCTACCTTCACGTGGGATGGCAAAGTATCGCCTCTGAAGATAATCTTCACGCAACGCGAGTTACCCAAGCGTGATACTTGGACGATGTTGGTGTCATCACTCGCTTCCTTGATTAGCATCGGAAGATCGGCAGAAGGAATGGCGATGTCAACATCGTATATTACACCAATTACCATGTCCTTGCTCAGTGGAATGTGAGCTTTTACCTTGATGCCATCTAGGTCTGCGATGCAAGTCAGAGATAGGAGAGATGGCTGGTGTATTACGTCAACGGCCAAGACATTCTTGCGGGGGAGATTGACTCGTACATCCTTGATTTCTTTAGGAGCCAAGGACTCTAGTTTTCTCGAGATGGATCTGCCGATTCAGGTGCCTCAGGTTGTCCGATGGTGTGACTGGCACAAATATGACGGTATAATTATTCGATGTCACCTTCTGCTTCACAGTAGATGCGGTTGAAGGTGGTGAAGCACCCAGCGATCTTCGTTTTGGTTTTCGACTGTAAACTGGGGTTAATTCATCGTCGGATCCATCACTGCTCGCCAAATACAGTTCGGTGGACTCACTGTCGGCGTCGCTGAGTTGGCTGTTCCGTTTCCTCGAGGTGGCCGCCAACGGCGGCGGCATGCCTGGAGGGTGCGCAAGCGAGTGTACTTCCAGCGTGGCCAAATAAAATACCGTTGACTAGGCGAGGAACATGAAAAAATCAGCAAAAACTGCCAACCGGTAAACAAAGCGCTGTGCAAGAGGCACACTTTGTCGTCGTCCCTTCATTCAAAGAAGGAAGCTGACGAAAGGAAAGGCGGATGAATACATAGACAATTAAATAAACAAATAAATAAATAAAAATAAATAAATAACCCACGGATATCTACCACGAAGTGAATGGTGATGATGGGGGTGAAGGAGTGTGCATCGGATCATGAATCGTGGCCTTCTATTTTGTTGTGGTTAACAGCCTTTATTTTGTTCTTGTAAACCTTTTGTTCTGTCATATGCTTTCATTGGTGGGTGGTTAAATGTCGGTGTTTTTACGGTGTTGTGGCCTTTTATTTTGTTTGTTCTGGTTAACAGCCCTTTGATAACCTCTTTGTTGTTCACAGATGTTTCGCTTTGTTCACATGCACCTGCGCTACATCGGCTGTAGACGCCGGACGGGGGGTTTACGGACATTGTGTGGTCTTAAGGTGCTTCGCCCCTAAAAATACATAAAGTTCCTTGGTTCCTTTTGCATCTGCCTAATGTTAATTGGAGGAGACAGTCAAATCCATCTTCTTCTCAGTTAATTGCCTCCGTGATCGCAGGCACTGCGAAAGGAAGCACTGGATGCTTTCTGCACCTCAAGTGGTTTTGCAGTCTCTTCAGGATCAGCCCACCCTTGATGAAGCGACGATGTCACGTGATGACATTCATAATGGCGTCAAGTTAATATGACGTCATATTGCCGCCATGGTGAGGTCATAAGGTGACGTCATCAGAAGATGATTTATGCATCACTCGTGTTGACACCGACGGTCCCTTTTCGCGTTTGATGAGGCATCTGAGGCTTTCGTCCTAAATATATTGTAGCCAGGCCACCCCCCAACGATTCCTGTGGCTGGCCCGCTTAGTTACACCGAAGCCGTCGCCAGACCCCAGGCCTTCGACGCAACTGTGCCGCATACATACGCCGACGTCGTCCACGTGCCCGGACTGCCGCCCACCATGCCGTCATATCAGCAGCCGCCTCGCCCATCGCGTTCTGCGACATGGATGGGACCCGCGAACCGATGGCGCACTTCCGACAACCACCCCATCTGCTTTGCCTGCGGTTGCGCCGGTCACGTCGCACGCTATTGCAATCGCGTGCAGCAGCCTCGGGTCGCTTCCAACCTTCCCAGCGAATCGAGCTGCTCTTATTATGATCAACCGCCGCCTATGCCACCGACGTCCGGCCCCGCACCATCTACACGCCGTTCACAGTCTCCTCGACGTCGCTCACTGTCCCCGATGCGGCCACGTCCGCCCGCGCGCGACCAGGAAAACTAGTCGTCGCGTGCGGGCGGACGAAACACTGCTGAATTGATCATAATTCCTGCATGCTCTCACGACGTCATTCTAGGATGGGATTTTCTCTCACGCCACGACGCCGTCATTCATTGCGCACCAGCTGAAATAGAGCTCTCACCATTCGCTGATTTGACGCCGGCCGACAGTCCATCGGCTGCAAGCAAGGTACTCGTCAGAGACGACACCAAAGTGCCTGCAAACTCGTTAACGGTGGTGTCGGTCTACTGCGCCAGTCTTTCCGACACCGTTGCACTTTTCTCGCCATCTGACCGTGTTTTCATGAGGAAAGGCTTGCTGGTTCCTTTCGCGACCGTTCAAGTCACTCACGGCAGCACCTCTATTTATGTTACGAACTCATCCCCGTACAGTGTTACGTTGGTGCAAGGGGAATGTCTCGGCAGCGTGGAACCCATCGAAGACGCACAAGTTGTGGATGAACCCTACGACACGCACGGCCAAAGTTCCAGTATGCTCAGTGCTGTTTCTACATCTGCTTCATCATCTGCTGATGTATTTGGTTCCTCCATTCCCGACAACCTTACTCCGGTCCAGCGTTCCCAGCTTTTGGGCCTGTTGGAAGAATTTCGCTCTTCTTTCGATGTTGCTCAACCCTCACTCGGCCGCACGTCCGCCGTTACGCATCACATCGACACAGGCGCCCAACCACCACTGAGGCAACGTCCATATCGCGTATCTCCCACAGAACGCCATGTAATCAACGAGCAAGTCAACGACATGCTTCGACGCGATGTTATTCGACCCTCTAACAGCCCCTGGGCGTCTCCTGTCGTTCTCGTTGCGAAGAAGGACGGTTCTGTGCGGTTCTGTGTGGACTACCGACGCCTCAACAAGATCACTCGTAAGGACGTGTATCCGCTACCGCGAATAGACGACGCGATTGACAGCCTGCAAGGAGCAGAATTCTTTTCATCTCTCGATTTGCGCTCAGGGTACTGGCAAGTACCTATGGCTGAAGACGCTCGACCGAAGACCGCCTTTGTCACGCCCGACGGCTTGTACGAATTCGAACGTCATGCCGTTTGGGCTGTGCAATGCGCCCGCCACCTTTGAGTGCATGATGGATACCGTTCTGCGCAACCTGAAATGGCACACGTGCCTGTGCTACCTCGACAACGTCGTCGTTTTCGCTCCGGACTTCTCCACGCATCTTCAACGCCTGCGACATGTTTTGAAGCGCTTGAGTGACGCCGGTCTGCAACTGAACCTAAAGAAGTGCCAATTTGCAGCATGGCAGCTGACAATACTCGGCTACGTCGTGTCCAAGGACGGAATTCTCCCCGATCCAGCCAAGCTTCGCGCCGTGACCGAGTTCCCCAAGCCGACATCCGTCAAGGAACTGCGCAGTTTCGTAGGCCTGTGCTCCTACTTTCGGCGCTTCATTCGAAACTTCGCGACTATCATATCGCCGCTGACGAAGCTCCTCGGAAGTAACGAGCCTCTCCATTCCTGGTCGTCAAAGTGCGACGACGCTTTCGCAACGCTCCGTCGTTTGTTGACATCGCCTCCCATACTACGCCACTACGACGCTACGGCCCCTACAGAGGTGCATACGGACGCCAGTGGTGTTGGCCTCGGCGCTGTTCTTGCGCAGCGCAAACCAGGGTTCTCGGAATATGTCGTGGCGTATGCAAGCCGTACGCTCACAAAAGCCGAGCCCAATTACACCGTCACGGAGAAAGAATGCCTGGCAATCATCTGGGCCCTTACGAAGTTCCGACCTTATTTGTATGGTCGCCCATTTGATGTCGTCACCGACCATCACGCACTGTGCTGGTTGTCGTCATTGAAGGATCCCTCAGGCCGTCTCATCCGTTGGGCGCTTCGCCTGCAAGACTACGACATCCGCGTGCTGTACCGCAACGGACGCCAGCATGCTGACGCCGACGCCCTGTCGCGCTCTCCCTTGCCTGACGACAATGCCCACAGCTCAGCGTCTCACCTTGCCGTTTCTTCCATCGACCTGCATACCATCGCTACCGAACAGCGCAAGGATCAATGGATTGCCTCACTGATAGACTTGCTGACTGATCCATCGGTAACACCATCCACTCGCGCGTTGCGTCGTCAAGCCCACCATTTCGCCGTTCGCGACGACCTCCTCCACCGACGCAATTACAACAGTGAGGGCCGCCAGTGGCTACTAGTGATACCCCGCAGTCTGCGCGCTGACATATGCGAGTCGTTCCACTCTGATCCGCAATGTGCGCACTCCGGGGTATCGAAGACTTACCACCGCATTCGCCAACGGTACTTTTGGCGAGGAATGTACCGCTACGCGCAGAAATTCGTTCGCTCCTGCATAGATTGTCAGCGCCGCAAAACTTCAACGCACCTGTCGCCGGCAGGTCTGCAACCTCTACCTTGCCATGACCGGCCGTTTGGGGGCGTTGGTATCGATTTGCATGGGCCACTTCCGCTAACGTCGGCTGGTAATCGCTGGGCCATCGTCGCTGTAGACAAACTCACGCGATACGCCGAAACCGCCGCCCTCCCCGCGGCTACGGCGCGTGATGTGGCCTCCTTCCTGCTCCAGAGATTCATGCTGCGTCACCGTCCACCACAGGAACTGCTCAGTGATCGAGGCCGTGTTTTCCTGTCCGAAGTCGTCGAAGTCCATTCTCAAAGAGTGCAATGTTGTTCACCGCAAAACTGCTGCTTACCACCCGCAGACGAATGGCCTCACCGAACGCTTCAACGGTACGCTCGGCGACATGCTCTCCATGTACGTCGCCGCCGATCACACAAATTGGGATGCCATTCTGCCGTTCGTCATCTACGCCTATAATACCGCCCCTCAGAGCACTACTGGTTTTTCACTTTTCTTCTTATTATATGGAAGGCACCCGTCGCACACCATCGACACGATACTTCCATACAAGCCGGATCCATCTGAGTGTGCGCCTATTTCTGACACAGCCAGGCTTGCTGAAGAGTGTCGAGAACTTGCAAAGACCTTTACTACACATGATCAAGAGCGGCAGAAGAGCATTCGCGCTGACACCAGCACTTCTGCGCCTACGTTCCTCCCTGGAGCGCTCGTATGGCTCTCGATCCCTACC
>JALIZH010020856.1:0-10340 GCA_030522465.1 Rhipicephalus appendiculatus | reverse complement strand
CAACCCTAAATACTATGACAATTGAGCAAGATGCATCGTCCACTTTTATGTAAAGGTCCGTCAGTAGGAAACTCAGTTTTATCGTGAATAGCATGAAACGGCTCATGGGCACGTTCATGACAAAAACGATGCACTTTTCACTATTGTGTTCATGAAACTCTTCCTGAAATGTCGAAGATGTTTAGTATTGTATTGGAAGCTCAATTTCGCTATCTCGCTAAGTCGTAAGCAGAATCTTTGTTGCTGTATATTCCAGGCATGCCTTGATTATTTCGCATTTGGTCTGGACATCGCGTTGACATAACAATAAGCTAAAGTTGAATGTAAATATGAAAAAAAAGTAGTATAACGACGCAGAGAGTTGAAAATAAGAATAAAGCAGAGAAAGTATTTTGGCAGCACGTTACGAAAAACATATTACAGTAAACACATTGGCAAATCTCTATAGTAATGTATGATATGCAAACGGAGGACTGCAAAAAAAGCACTTGTGCAAACAATGAAATTATGATTAGAATAACTGCTTGAATAATTTAGCCAGAAGAACTAAGATACAGTGCGCCAGGATCATCTCTGTTAAGTAAATGCTTGTTAGATAACATGTAGCATCTGCATCGGTGGTGCGATAGTTTTTAGAATCTCATTTGCACGAAAGCCTATCTCATCGTATGTAAGTCAAGCTGACATCCACGAGATCTCCCAAGTCGCTGATGTGTGAAAGCCGCCAGCTGCGAAATAATCCAATTCTTGAATTCTTCAGAATTTATTACCTATCGAAGCACCACGCAAGAGAAACTTCGATAGCGACACTATAACGACATCACAGTTTGCTCCGAAAGAAACAGCACGCATTTGAGTGTGCAGACCAGTGCTGTGGGTAAGAAAAAGTGTAATTGCACAAACACTACTAAAGAGAAACAAGATGTCGAGAGAACAAAATTTGTGCTGCATGTAAATGTTCGCGTGCTTGTTTTTCTCGAGATGGTGCAAGCTCTGCCACGTGCCTCTGTTCCACCCTTTGGGACGCGCAGACTTAATCGCCTGCCCTCCCCAGAGCACTCCGGTGGAAGCACCACAACGACACTGCCTTCAGTTTGGTTCAGGTGCCATAGTTGCAGTGGTGTTACCTTGAGAAGCGGAGTTCAGTCAGCGGTTATCGCTTCTCGCTGTGGTGTTGTTACTCCAGTATCTTGCATCTTAAAATGCAATAATAATATGTGGAGGCTTCCATCCCGCAAATGAAGATATGATTGTGAGCAGGGCTCCGGAAATTTCGACCAGCTGGAGTTATTTACCAGGCTCTCACATGACACAGTACACGGCCAGCAGCCGATCATCGTAACCACAGATCCACTGCGACGCACATCCTAGAATACTCGGTACATTATTTAATATATCTAAAATATACATGTACATACAGATAGTCGTCTAGTGAGACCTATCGCGATATCGATACGAGATACCCAAAGAGTATCTAACTATGTATCGAGGATTTATATATCTTCGATACAGCGCCGCGCAGGTTACTTGTTTATTATAGTATTTCGATGTCATTAGTTGTCTCTTACATTTACAAACTTTAAGTATTGTTTAAGTAAATAACACGGGCTGTTGGCAGCAATTTGTACAGAAGTGCAGTGGTGTATAATGAACGAAATATTTCATGACATTCCAAGCTCCTGCAGTGATATTCGTTGCTAAAGGCAACACTGTAAGGCAGGAACCCTCTCTCTTTTAGCTTTTAGCTGAAAGTAACCTTATGCCACAGAATGACACATGAATGCCGATATCCCTAATTTCGAAAAATCAAATTAATAAGCGCTTTTTATCATGCGCTTCAGCAGCGGACAGTGGCCAGACCTTAATTCCGACACTACCCCGCGGTATGAGATTATTAGAATGATTTACGACCAGATTTTCTTCTTCTTCTTCTTCTTATTATTATTATTATTATTATTATTATTATTATTATTATTATTATTATTATTATTATTATAATTTAGAACCGTAGATTAAAACCAAATTGGCTATTTGCGACCAGTCACATGATCTGTTGTAATCGCAGGTGGGAACTTGCCTTAAACACGACAGAAAAAAAAGCCGGCAGATCCCACGCACTGTGCGAATCGATGTCATGCGAAGCAGCCAGGAAGGAGCAAATCATGGTTTACATAATTTGCATGTCATGTTTTACATGTTAGGACCTGTCATTTATGTTCGTGATACAGTCATGTCACTCAATACCAAATTTGGTGTATCTCAAGCTAACGAAACGGCCGCGAGCACGCCATGAGCGTGGCATGCAAGTCATGTCCCTCATGACATGTCATGATTTCCATATTGCTACTTGTCATTTATGTTCGTCATACAGTGACGTCACTCAATACCAAATTTGGTGTATCTCAAGCTAACGAAACGGCCGCGAGCACGCCATGAGCGTGGCATGCAAGTCATGTCGCTCATGACACGTCATGATTTCCATACTGCCACTTGTCATTTATGTTCCTCATACAGTCATGTCACTCAATACCAAATTCGGTGTATCTCAAGCTAACGAAACGGCCGCGAGCACGCCATGAGCGTGGCATGCAAGTCATGTGCCTCATGACAAGTCATGATTTCCATATTACCACTTGTCATTTATGTTCGTCATACAGTCATGTCACTCAATACCAAATTTGGTGTATCTCAAGCTAACGAAACGGCCGCGAGCACGCCATGAGCGTGGCATGGAAGTCATGACGCACATGACAAGTCATGATTTCCATATTACCACTTTTCATTTATGTTCGTCATACAGTCATGTCACTCAATACCAAATTTGGTGCATCTCAAGCTAACGAAACGGCCGCGAGTGCGCCATGAGCGTGGCATGCAAGTCATGTCGCTCATGACATGTCATGATTTCCATATTGCCACTTGTCATTTATGTTCCTCATACAGTCATGTCACTCAATACCAAATTCGGTGTATCTCAAGCTAACGAAACGGCCGCGAGCTCGCCATGAGCGTGGCATGTAAATCAAATCATGTTGTTCATGACATGCACGTCCTTATTTGCATATTACCATCTGCCATTTATGTTCGTCATACAGTCACGTCACTCAATCCCAAATTTGGTGTATATCAAGCTAACGAAACGGCCGCAAACGCCCCATGAGCGTGGCATGTAAATCATACTTTTCATGACAATTTATTCATGATTTTCATGATATGACCAGCCATTTATGTTCGTCATACGGTCATGTTATGCCATACCAAATTTGGTATAAATCTCCTTAACGATACGGCCAGGAGAGCACAAAGTCGTAGGCGGCTAGATAGATAGATAGATAGATAGATAGATAGATAGATAGATAGATAGATAGATAGATAGATAGATAGATAGATAGATAGATAGATAGATAGATAGATAGATAGATAGATAGATAGTCAGATACGCTCAAACTCGCCGAAGTTCGCTAAGAAATGCTTCGCATTTAAAAGATAATCCTAAGTCCCCCTCAGACGAACCATTATGCGTCGAAGTGACGCGCGTGAATCTTCTAAAAGTATTGCATGTAAAGACCAAAAGCCCTTATGGTCAGGCATTGGATCTATCTTCTTAGTTTAAGTTCTCCTTTCTGGTTTACGTACCTTAAGTTGCTTTCTGTGACGCACATCTTTCCTGAATGTTCAGTGTCACGTTGTTGGTAGTGACTATGGTACTTTTACAAAATCGTAAACATGTAGTGCACGCACACATCATTGCAGATCAAAATGCGAAGGCAAACATGCTCCGTAAAAAATGTGGGTTGCTTGCCCTACAGTGAATGCCATGCTGTTGTAATGATACGTATTCGGATTGTAAATGCTAATATTACCGTTAATTTTCTTTCCATTTTGTGCTATGGTGGTGCTGTATAAGGGGTCGGCGAGGCAACCTCTGGGCAGATAATTTGTGTGTAAGATGACAGCAGTCCTTGTCAATGTAACGGAATGAATGTATAGAAAAGTTGAACCCTGCTGAGAGAATTCAGTTGTGTGCTGTCACGGCAAACTCACAGTTTATTAAGAGTGAATGCAAGCCAGTTGGTACGTATTCATGCTTAAAAACAGCGCGAAGTATATAAACACGGACAACAATTCCCACAGGACCAGCGCTGACTGCCAACTTCTTGGATTGTTGCAAGGGGCGTTCATATAGATTGAAAACGAAAACACGGGGAAGGGGAACATATCAAATCTTCTGGCGGCGCCTGCGTCCGGTGGCACATTATTGTTTTGTTATAAGAGATCAGTTTTGGACATAGCTACATTCCTTGTCTGTTGTTTGATTAATCGAGGGCGCGAAAACACATGCTTCGTCTTTACAGCTCATCGGGAAAGCCTAATAAACTTCACGTGCAGCCTGCTGTTTATACGTATGCAGCAGACGGGTCTCCTGAAAAGGAGGTAGGCAGCCGCACTGTGCTAAGTGCTATTCACTTTGCTAGATAACTCTCGCTTCCGTACTGTGTCGATGCTGATTCAACTGATGTGGGTTCGCTTACAGAGGCTTCTTCGAAGAGAGCACATGAGTGCTACAACAATATAAATTGAACACTGTCACAGATAAATTAGTTATGTTATTTTAACGGCTTTTTTAATAATGAAGTAAGACCGATAACGGGGCAAGTTGGTATGTATGCATATTTAAATTTAGCGCTCCTGTCTCTCTCCCTTTCTTGTCCTTGTCTTTTGTGCGCGCTAAAAAAAGTTTAAATATGACTTCACCCGTGCTAGTTATAAAACTTACCTTTATCTGGCAAAGTCGCTCCATATTTCGATTACCTTCCTTGTGAAAGGGGCGTCGTCAGAACAGCCCTTGTGTTTGTCAAGGGGCCTTCCAAACACAAAATACGTATCGTCCCCGTGTGTCATGCCTAACCAAGGTTCTGCCTGGCTGCACTGAGAAACGTAGTTGAGCTCGTAGAAGAATACCGTCTTGCCTGCCTCGGCAGTGGCACTGGCAAGTTTCAAAGCGGCGTCCAGCGTGGCACAAGCAACTGTCGCATCTTTTTGTTCCTGGGCAAGCGCTTGTCTCAGCTGCTCGTAATCTTTGTCGGCAGCACTTCCCATGTACAGATCTTGCAGATATAATACCTCAGGAAGAGACAAGCTGTTGTGGAGGGCACCTAAAAAGTAAACCATTTCACTTTTGCTGACGTTTCGCGGTGGGACAGTCTTCGAGAAAACATCCGGAAAGCTTGAGTAAAGGTTCAAACTTCCTTCGTTGGCCACTTGTCCAACAAGGATGTCCCGGTCGCCCATGAATTTGGCCACTTTTGGATCGGTCTTTAAAAGGTCGTCGCCGAAGATCGGTCCGAACTGACCACCACTGTCCATGAAGTTCTGCTCTACGGCCAATATCAATCAATCAATCAATCAATCAATCATTTTATTTCCTTTTGATTAGGAGGAGTACAGGACTAAAAGCTCAAGAGCTTGACGAGGTCCCGACCCCGTTCACAAGTCGGCAAAGCAGCAGGAATGGCAGACAATCATGCATAAAGAATATCAAATAAAGTTATACGTATAACGATGCATCCACATTCCGCATGCAGGACACAAACTTAGGTGACGTGTCGCTTTCGTTATGGCATCCGAAAATTGATGCAAACTCGAGAGACTCATTGAGTGCAATGGTATTGTTTTTCGCCTGGCCTTTCTTCGTCGGTGAATCACTCTCCATTATTGCTCGCTTGAACGGCAGTTTAGTGTCGGCTATGGTCAGTAAAAAACCGATGGTTATGCTGCCTGAGCTCCACCCAAAAAGAGTTACTTCTCCGGGGTCACCACCGAAGGCACCAATGTTGTTTTGTATCCACTCAAGAGCGAGTAGTAGGTCGTAGAGGCCTTGGTTGCCAGGTGCTTCTTCAGTTCCATCGTAAAGGTAGCCGAATGAGTGCAACCTGCATGATTTTCGATAGCGAAATTATAAACTGAAGTACGGCAACCATTACGTATTAAGAATACAATAAAATCTTGAACAGAAACAAAAATGGTGAAGCTTGCGCTAAGCCAAGCAAGACTTGAAACAGCGAAACTAGAGGATTCTGAAGTCAAATCTGGTTGCTTCTAGATTCTGAAGTCAAATCTGGTTGCTTCTAGGTTGTTTCAAGGCTTTAGGCAGGTCATACTAGGTGGCTGCTACGTTGATTCTCAGAGTAGAGAGTTCTGACAGATACTGGCAGACACGACACGGGCACGTCGTCATTGGCATAGACCTTCCATCGCTTCGGGGTCTACTCACAGCCGACGCTGCCTGTCCCTTTCGCTAGTACATTCTCGTTGTACTATTCGGCGGTAGCTTTGAAGCCATTTGGTGGGCCAATGGTTGCCTCCTGTCATTTTAGTGCACGCTGTGTTTAGAGGGATTCAGCCAATTTCTGTGGCACATACGCCTTTATGATGACGATAGTTTTCTAATAGGCCGGAAAAATTTCTGTGCTACATAACCGTTTGTTGGGCGAACTGTTGCCATCTTCATTTTTAGTGGAGCAGAGCTGAGTAATGGGATTAAGCCAATTTCTGAGGCACACACCCGTTTATGGTGACAGTTTTTTGCTAAAAGAGTCAACAAGGAACGACTTGCCAAACAGCATTGAAGTTAAAACTGAAACAAATCATCTAGTAAATCAGTTCATATTCTTCGACATATACAGTTGCAGTGCGTGTGAATGCCATGGATTCTTTCGTTGGGTCTCCATAGAAAGCACGCACATGTGCATGTTTCTGCGGTACTATTACTACTACTACAACTACTTCCACATCGCAGATGCAATAGCCTGATGATGATAACAGTAATCACGGTGATGATGATTGCGTTGATAACCATGACTAGAGAAAACAGATAGAAATTTTGAAATTGGCCCAATTTCTGCGAATATCATTATTACGTGCGATTCCCGGGCAAGTTCTACGGCACGAATTTTTGTGCACGGCTTGAAATGGCTACCCTAGTTGTATACGAATGCTGTTCAAGAAGTCCGTCAAGATACAGCTGCGAGAACCAAATGGTAGCGAAGATCTTGGCGAAGGTCTATAACTATCGATACGTTATCGTGGTTTGTTGTTTCTTATTCATATTCATCTGAATAGAGTGTAGCGACCTATTTATACACATCCGCAGAACGACCCCGGTTTAATTGTGAAAAAAGTTTCCGCCCGAATCACTATACCTGTAAGCAATTGTGACGACCACAACGTTTCCAAGGGCAGCGAGATTTCCTCCGTCATCCAAGCGCATCGCAGCCGAGCCTTCAATAAAACTGCCTCCATGGATCCAAGCCATGACAGGAAGCTTTGCTGTGTTATTCAGTGCGGGTATCCAAACATTCAAGTACAGGCAATCTTCGCTTGTGCGTACATCTGCGTAGGCACGGCAAACATACGAAAACTATCGGTACACACATCTACTTGTAAATGTATAGCTCTAACTTACAGCATAATGTTATTCGAGTAACATGAATCCACAACTATTAATGCCACTTTTCAAAATATAGCAAAATTTCAAGAGCTGGGGAATGTTAATTTGCATCAAATTTGACAAAGGCTGACAACACGACGAGAGGTCTGACGTCCATGTCATATTTTAATGCATCGCTACAGCAGCGCCTTTGACATTGCCTTCTTAATTATCGAATGGTACAAAAAATCCTACAGCTGCCACGCACTAGAGGCATGTGCAAGTAGCCACCGGCAAGCTTGTCTTTTTTGTCCACATTATTATAAGCATGCTTGTATCATAATTACCACGAAAACAAATTGGGGGACCCTTAAGCTGCACCTTTAAGTGTTGAACGCGAGAGCGAACTTTGGCGACTTTGAGCGTATCTATCTATAAACCATCTATCTCGCCGCCTATGACTGTGTGCCCTCCTGGCCGTATCGTTAACGGGATTTATACCAAAATTGGTATGGCCTAACATGACTGTATGGCGAACATGCATAACTGGTCATATCATGAAAATAATCACTATCTTGTCATGAAAAGTATGATTTACACGCCGTGGCCGTGGTGCTGCTGCGGCCGTTTTCATAACTTTATATATACAAAAATTGGTATGATTAGGCATTTCTGCATGACCAACATAAATGACAGGTGGTAATATAAATATCATGACGTGCATGTCACGTACAACATGACTTACATGCCACGCTCATGGTGCGCTGACGGCGGTTTAGCTAGATTGATATACACCAAATTTGGTATTGCGTGACGTGACTGTATGACGAACATAAATGCGAAGTGGTCATATGGAAATCATGACATGTCATGTGCACCATGACTTGCATGCCACGCTCATGGCACGCTCACGGCCGTTGCGCTAGCTTTATATAGACCTTTTTAACGGAGAGGAGGATTCCCTCCTTTCTGGGCTGTTGCAAGGGACTACAAAAGCCGACGTCACAGGCTCGGCCGAGCATTTTTTGGGGGGTCACGCATGTTAACAACAGCCCAGAGAGCACTATGGCGGCGCCCAGGGAGCCTTCAGTGAAAAGGTCTATACACCAAGTGTGGTATCGCGTGACGTGACTTGACTGTATGACGAATGTTACTGACAAGTGGTGATATAGAAATCATGACATGCATGACCGCACATGGCGCGCTCGCGGCCGTGTCGCTACCTTGATATACACCAAATTTGGTATTTCGCGACGTGACTGTATGACGAACATAAATGACAGGTCCAAACATGTAAATCATGACATGAATATTATGTACAGCATAATTTACTTCTTGCTGGCTGCTTCGCATTACATCGATTCCCACAGTGACTGGGATCTGCTGGCTTTTTTTTATTGCGATAACGATTATATGGACACTCTCGGCTGAATGTTGCCGTCGGCGTCACTGCTGCAGTAGCTGTTGGTGTCGTGTCCAGTATATCTATATAAATAAAAGACACGAACAAAAATGTATTTATGAACAAAAATGTAATGTATTTGAAATACATTATACTAAGGAATACAATACAAAATTGAAAGCGATGGAGCGAAAAAAATATACGTGAGAAAAAAAAACAACAACAGTAGAAACTAAGAGGAGCATAATAGGACAGGATTACCAAGGTAAAATGGGAAGGGTTCGAGAAGAAAGAATACGGGGCAACGCTAGACTTCAACAAAACTTTTTTGCATTCAGCATGCAAGTATATCTACAAAAAAATTATGACCGCATGCGCAGAAGCGTCCGGTTAACTAAAAAAATATATTGATAACCCCTTATTGTGTCAATTTTTTCGCAGATAGGCTTATTCCCAGAGAGAGCCAGCCATGGGCTGCTAACAGATGATTCAGCTTATTTGTTAATGCTGAGGGGCTCATATCTTTCCCTCACTTCTTGCATTGCAAAGCTGCCCAGCAACGCGGTTTTTTCGTAGTATGAGCAGCATGATAATCTTCGGCCAGGTGTCATAGGTGTCCCCCCCCCCCCCTTGACCATCGAATGCACGGCCGCTCGGTGCTCCCGCAACCTTACGTTTGGCTGAGGTAACAACGGCCACACGACAACAGAATCCTGTATACCACTGGGGTTTAGCCCTGAACAACACAAGTAACATAGTTCACTTTATACGCCTTGCCTTGGCTTAGCCCATTCACCGCCACACACATGCGTTCTAGTTCATTCGGCGCCGTAAAAGCGACGTCTACGCCACCCTTTTCCACAACCTTTTTAGGCGAATGCACGCAACAGATGGAGTAGTGGTCCCTTTCCTCCCGAAAGCCAGCTGGCAATAGCGCAGCTGGCAATAGCGTTTCTACAACTACCCCACCATAAGTATGCCTCTCTGCAGATGAGTTCTCAAACCTGAGACAACGGCGACAAAAAAGAAAAAAAGCCGGCAGATCCCACGCACTGTGGGAATCTATGTAATGCGAAGCAGCCAGGAAGGAACAAATCATGTTTTACATAATTTGCATGTCATGTTTTACATGTTAGGACCTGTCATTTATGTTCGTCATACAGTCACGTCGCGCAATACCAATTTTGGTGTATATCAAGCTAGCGAACTGGACGCAAGCGCACCATGAGCATGGCATGTAAATGGCGTTGTAGATGACATGCACGCCAAGATTTTCATGTTAGCACCTGCCACTTATGTTCGTCATACAGTCATGTCACTCAATACCAAATTTTGTGTATATCAAGCTAATGAAACGGCCGCGAGCGCGCCATGAACGTGGAATGCAAGTCATGTCGCTCATGACAGGTCATGATTTCGATATAACCACGTGTCATTTATGTTCGCCATACAGTTATGTCACTCCATACCAAATTTGGTGCATCTCAAGCTAACGAAACGGCCGCGAGC
>JALIZH010020855.1:0-46658 GCA_030522465.1 Rhipicephalus appendiculatus | reverse complement strand
AGCTTCGCCTCTCGGTCGACAATGAAACTATTTCGCAAGGCAAGCCAAAGTGTCTATGCGCACTGGCCTCTATACCAATGCATGCGGCGCGACAGAACAGGAGGAGGAGGAAACAACTTTATTGAGTAGTGGGGAAGGGGGAAAAGGGAGCCAGGACATGGGAGGATGCTAGGTTGGGGCCCATGGGGCCGCGGCTGTCGCCGTCCATTCCGCCAGCCTGTACTGTGTGGCCTGCTCTGGGCAACGCAACGTTTCTTCCCACTCTTCGGGTGAGGGGGGGCAGTTGTAGGAGCTCTCTAGGGGGCGGGTGGCGGTCGCATCCCCATAAAATGTGATCCTGTCCCGCCTGAGCTAGGCCGCAATACGTACACGACGAGACGCTATCATCCCCCAGGATGGCCGCCAATCTTCTGGGGCTGAGCACACTGCGTGTTTGAGCTCTGCGCAGGGCCACGGCCTGGTGTCTTTTTAGGCCGCCACATGGAGGAGGATAGACCTGTCGCTCCTCTCTTTGTCGACGGAGGCGATCTCCATAACTTGTTGATACCTCTTCAGGATTTGCCGGATGAAGCCGCACCTCTGCCCGGTTTGTATTTGCGCGGGCTGCGAGGTGGGCAGCTTCGTTGCCGGGGTTTCCCTCGTGGCTGGGGACCCAGAGAAGCCTGATGCTCACTGCTGGCTCTTGGAGTTTTTTTGCCGCGGTTTCGCTCACTTGGCCTGACCCTAAAGCTTCTAATCGCTGACATGGAGTCAGACACGATGAAGAGCGTCCCTTCGATAGCCGTTGCCATGGCGATGGCGGCCTCCTCCGCCTCCAGGATAGACGTAGCTGTGATTTCCTCGGTGCTTAGGATTCTTCCCGTTCCTTCCACAGCAGCTATCGCGTATTTGTCGCCTCCTATAGGGGAGGCGTCCACATACGCGGCCGGTTTGTCTGCCAGAGTCTTCCAGAGAGCATCAGCGCGCGCGCGTCGGCGTTCTTTGTTGTGCTCTCCCATGTTCTTTGGCAGCGGTTGAATTATCAGTTTGTTCCGTACCTCTTTTGCAATTTTCGTTCTCTTTGTGGTCCCTGTGAGGGGAGGAAGATTCATCAGTTGCAAGATGTCGTGCCCTTGTTGCGTGCATGACAGCCTCCACCATTGCGCAGCTCGTTGCGCTTCAATGATTTCGCTGACAGTGTTTTGGAGGCCTAATTGCATCATTCTTTCGTTGCTCGCCCATGTAGGGAGTCCGGTGGCCATTCTGTAGACTGAACGCAATAGAGAGTCTATCTTTGCGATATCGATCTTTCGTAGCTGTAGGAAAGGGCATGTGTATGCGATCCTACAAACAAAGTATGCCTGTATTAGCTTGCATGCTTCTTTCTCTTTGAGTCCAAACTTGCGGCCAGTAATGCGTCGTAGCAGGCCCGTGACCTGGCGAGAGGTGCTTTCCAGTCTTTTCAATGTTTCTCTGCAACTGTTCTTCTCTTCTAGGAAGAGTCCCAATACCCTGATGGTCTGGACCTGGGGCACTACTTCTCTGTTGACTACGATTTGGAGTGCACTTTTGACGGCCGGTGTTGTTTTGCCAGCAATAAACAGTTCTGACTTGGCGGAGGAGCATTTCAGTCCATTGCCGTCCACATAGGCTTGTACAGTGTTGGCCGCTTCTTGCAGTGCTTCTCTGACGGCTTCGGCATTGCCTTGCCTTGTCCAAATAGTCACATCGTCCGCGTAGATGGCATGGCGGATGAGCGAGATCTTGTCAAGTTGTTTGGGCAGATTCCTCATAGCACAGTTGAAAAGAAATGGGGACAGTGCAGCACCCTGGGGCGTACCTCTGGCGCCGAGCTTGAGCAGGGGGCTGTTGATGCCTCCGATGCTGAAGGTGGCAGTCCGGTCCCGAAGAAAAGCGATGATGTACTTGTGCGCCCGTGTCCCAACGTTCATATCCGACAGGTTTCTAAGTATGGCCTCGTGTTTGACGTTATCGAACGCCCTGTGCACGTCAAGCCCGAGGATTGTGCGCACTGCTCCTGGAATGCCTGTGTCCACCACGTCCCTTTTGAGCATCCGCATAATATCTTGCGTGGACATAGCTTGCCGAAAGCCAAACAGGGTGGGCGGAAATAGCTGGTGTTTATCTACATGCTCCACGAGGCGCGTCAGAACCACATGTTCCAGTGCTTTGCCCAGGCACGACGTAAGCGAGATTGGGCGTAAATTCTCAAGTTGCAGCTTTTTCCCTGGTTTTGGAATGAAGACTACGGCGGCTTCTTTCCACGTCTGTGGGAGTTCACCGGTGTGCCAAGCATGATTGAATAGGTCGGTTAGGCTTTTTATTGATCGGTCGTCGAGGTTGCGCAGCATTTTATTAGTAATGCCATCCGGCCCAGCCGCCGAGGTGCTTTTTAGATCGGCGAGCGCAGCTCTGACCTCAGCCTCAGTGATATCGGCATCTATGTTCTCATTTGCTTCGCCACTGTATTCTGCGTACGCAAGATCATCTGTTCCCGTATTGAAATAGCGGCTAGTGAGCTCTTGTATGATCTCCTGATCCGACGCGGGATGCATTCGGAGGAGCTGGCTGACCTTCTTGGCAGTTTCACCTTTGCTGTTGTCGGGATCCAGCAAATGTCGAAACAAGAACCAGGGGTTCTTCGAGCCGAGCTGACCGTTTAGCCTGTTGCACAGCTGCATCCACTGAGCCGAACGTAACTCTTGGGAGTATTTCTGTACTTCCGTTTCAGCTTGAGCCAGGGATAGTTTAAGTTGACGGTCATGTTTGCGCTTCAGCCATTCCGCTTGGAGAGCTTGCTGGTTTTCCAAAAGTCTGATCAGCTTAGCGTCAGGTCTGGGGCCATCCTCTTCGGTGGGCTCCTCGGTCGTGACCTCTTCAGCGTCCTGGAGGAGCTGCGTTGTCCATTCGTGCAAGTCTTCAATTTTTGTGACAGCCTGACGGTTCCGTTTGAATCGAAAAAGATCCCACTTGGGAAACCACGCTCGTGGGCCCTTTGCGCCATCTCGCGGGGTTTCTGTCGAGGCACTGAAGAATCTCCGAGATGTGCGTACCAACAACGCCAAGTTGTGTATATAAATAGCTCGCCGCTCACATGCCCGCGTATATGCGCGTGGGGGCCGAGCGGCTAAGCACATCGCGCCGCGGATCGAGGGGGTCGCTGGTGCGAATCTCTGATCTCACTCGAATTGAAGGTTTTTAGGGGCGAAGCTCCTTATGGCATCACCTAGGCGGTTCTCGGTTCTCGATGCATACCGAGTAGCCAGTAGCGTCTCCCTTAGCATACAATAGATGGCGCTGTCCCATAGAGATGCATGCAAACTGCAGTTGGGTGACGATATACTAGATGGCGTCAGTGGTTTTTCGTATACGTTGATGATTAAAGATGATAGATGGCGCTGTTATAATAAGACAATGCACTGTGACAGTACGTGATATGTATCGCCGTCTCCTCTCCTACGCTTCCCCCCTCTTTCTCCTCTCCTACGTTTACATCGGGTCTTACAGTAGGCACGCACAAAACTGACCAACGAGAAGATCGATGCAGGCCACGTCAATTGCTTCACGCCCCGGCGGGTCGAAATAAAAAGGCGATGCATTCGCGCTCAGATAGTAGCTGTAACCATCGCTGAACTCGTCACTGGTAAGTTGAGAGTGGCTGGCACAGCTTGATTCCGCGTCGGATGACACCGCTAGCTTGCTTTGGACGCGATAGAAGGATCACGTGTGCTATGTTTACACCATAGGTCGGCGAACTCACTCATGAGTCGACTCACTCGGACTCACTCAGACTCAGATTGAGCCGTGAGTCTGAGTCTGAGTGAGTCCGAGTGAGTAATATTTTGGTGGGTTTGAGTCCGAGTGAATCCGGTTGAAGATAATTTTCGTGAGTGTGAGTTCGAGTGAGTTCGGCTCAGGAAAATTTTGGTAAGACTGAGTCCGAGTGAGTCCAAAGCTCAAGATATATTTCTTCAGTGAGTCTGAGTGAGTTCCACTTTTTTTGCCGACCTATGGTCATATCTACTCGTCTTCAACATTACTATCAGTCTTGCCTGTATTCACGTTTATACTCACATCTACTCACGCGTATTCCAAAGCAGTGTCTTTTACACACCATTTCAATATTTATTGATCAGAGGCGCAAATAACGTAGGGGTGCTCCCCCTCCCCCCTCTTTTGCCAACTCTTCCAAGGAAGTTCTTGATAAATATCTCTAATGTTGTCATCTCTTTCAAGAAAAAAGACCTTACTGGTTTACGAGCACTCATAACTCGTATTCGAAGGTACTATATCAAAAGGCACCATGAAGAGCACTGATTGCGTGAGATATTGGTGTTGTAGAGCATTGACACCAAGGTCGAAAAAGATAATTCTAGGCTAACGGACTCACGAATCGAGTCACTCCGACCAGCGCCTCGAGGAGGCGCTGCTACGACTCACTCAGACCCGGATCGAGCCGTGAGTGTGAGTCTGAGTGACTCCGGGTGAGTAATGTTTCCATGAGTTTGAGTCCGAGTGAGTCCGGTTGAAGAAATTTTTCGTGAGTGTGAGTCCGAGTGAGTCCGGCTCAGAAAAATTTGCGTGAGTCTGAGTCCAAGTGAGCCCTTAGCGGAAAATATATTTGATGAGTGAGCTCCACAAGTTTTGCAGACATATGGTTTACACCCTGTCCAGCCATAGCGGCGTGTAGCGTATTTAGTGACGTGATCGCATACGGTGACGGAGCAGCTCCTGTTTCAGTTTTGACTCACTGTTTATTGCTTATTTTAAAATACTGACGAGTCTCTCAGCGAAATGAACCACCCTAGCTGTTGCAGGACTGTTAATACTATTTGAAAACGGCATTGTATCAATATAGTCGAAAATGCACCAGAGTTCACGTTTAACGCTGTCGCGTTAATAAGCCGAAATAAAATTCTGTGATTTAATTTTACTCAGTTCTTTTATGCTGGGGCAATTCTGTATGATAACTGAACGTTTTCAAGCGATAAATGCGGAATACTACACATCGTAAGCCAGTTATCTGAAGCATGACCTATTTGTACGTTTATGACTTTCACACGCGTTCACATGGCGTCTGCTCGTTTTACACCTGCTTCCATGCTCGGGGCGTGGTCATATGCTGCTCTAGACTCATAGACTCATCCATAACCACCACTAAAAGCATCTCTGACGAATCATGCTAGTGGAACACACCACCCGACACTCTTAAAAAATGAAGTGCCCCTCGCTCCATTAAGGGAGAAACGGTGATGTCCCCATTGTTCGTCTTTGAATGGAGGAACGTTTCTCCCTTTTGCCACGAAGAAACGTTCCTACCCCGTCAAAATCAAGATGGCTAGCGAGTGCATGGATTCTCGACTGATAATGAGTATACGGCACTGTTAGTCGCAAAAAAGAACGGTCCGGCTGAGCCATATATCGAGCGATATAACGATAAAATCAAGCAGACAAACCTGAGGTGAAGACAACCTCGCGAACGGAGCCCCGGAACTCGTACGTTTCGCTCGACCAGCGAGACGGCGTTCACATTGGGAGACGGATACTGCAAATGGAGTTCTCACCCAGAGATTGCATGTTAGGCTTGCTTATTTCTCGGAGTATCACGGTGTAGCGAGGTTATTCACGCGTTTATGGGCAAATAGGCCCGAGATTTGTCTCCAAAACGTACATACTCTCGATCACAGCAAAACGATAGGTACCGGCACAGCAGAGCATAGTTTCGATAGATAGATGCTCAACAACATATAACTTCACGGCTGTGGAGCTACGAGAGTGCATGCAGCCATGAAGTAGGTGGTAGCTGGTGCCATCCAGAGGGATCCAACGATACTAAAAAAAGTTTATACCTAAGGTAACGTACGTTGATACCACAGAATGGCCTTTTAACGGCCCGTTGGCGATGTGGGCCCATTTATGGATTTACTCAATGAACCCGGCAGACTGACGCCGAACATTTGAGTACGCATTTTATTAATAATTACACGTTTACTTGGTATGCTAGATACATAGTACACCCACTCACTGAATTCAATACACACTTCATTCATTTCTATGCAAGCTATACCATAAACAAATCACTACAACCGGGTTTGTACAGAAGTGTTTTTTCATACCCTGACACGAAGTGTCGTCGCTTCTATAGTCACTGAATTAAGACCGACCCTAGTGCTACAAGTGGCGCGTCAGCTTTGCTCAATTCTTATACATTTCATGGCTGCACCACAAGATACGCATACATTATTACACTGTAGCTATCCCTTAGCCAAGCTCAGAAGTTGATCTAAAGCCGCATAATAACGACCGTGATAATTTCAAAGTTGATTAAGTTTAGGGTCAAAACGACCACATCCAAAGCCGTTCATACCAATCGGACGACATTTTGAAGTAGCGCCATCTATCGACAGCGGCAACAGATTAAATTTTACTTTCTGATTTCTTTATTTTTCTGGTTACTGTGGAAGGGCGGAGCATGCAGGCCAGATTCTGTCGCCTTCATTTCGTCGACTTAGTCGACTGGTTTTTGGCGTTAAATCTGTTAAAATTCTATTTAAGCGTTGACCACAAGCATGACGATGAGCCGTGGATTCGTTCATCTCCAAGCCCTTCAATGACACTGCTTCTGATGCGGCAACGGTCGTCTCAGTTGTGTATACGTTACAACGCGTGTCGTGCTAAGGGTGCGAAGAAACAAGACAAGATGGCCTCACACCGGGAGGTGTTCTTTCGTGAGCGATGTCAGATGCTCTTGGCGTCGCGGCAGCTCGAATACATGAGTATAGAAACTAGCGCTATACCGCGCAAATTATGGAAAATGACGCTACCCATAGTACGCGTCCTATAATATTTTACTACGCTGTACACATACTACTATACTACAGTTGCATCACAGTATTCGCCTGGCGTGTCAACTTGCAGTCATTGCGCGACAACTGTGTTTTAATCATTGTGGCACTGGTTACTATTGCTTTTGATTTGCAATACTATTTTCAAAAATGTGAGTAAGAGTATTAGTAATGTTCTACTGTACACAGCTGTCACAAGAAGTGCGTTTTGTGTTGAGTTTCGCACGCCAAAGCAGAATCCCGTGGACGAGAGATACATACTGCGCGCGTGCATAAGTTTTACCTAATTCTCAGTGCTGGCAAGCGTAATTCAAAACGCATGTGGTTGAGGATTTTGGTTTAATTGACAGAAGTCACTGGCGTATTTATCAGAAATATGCAGTGATGATGCAGTTTAACGTGTCTGATGATTGTAATCCAGTCTGGGGAATAAACGCTCGGTGAAAATTCGCTGCCCATTGCCCTTTTCCTTTAAGCCGCCGTGGTAGCTTGCAGCCGTTGGGCGTCGCGTTACTAAGCTCGAGGGCGCGGGTTTGACTCCTGGCCACGGCGGGTGCATTTCGATGGGGGGCGAAATGCGAAAGACACCCGTGTGCTTATGTTTGGGTGCACGTTAAAGAAGCCCAGTTGGTCGAAATTTATCCGCATTCCCACATTACGGCATGCCTCATAATCATACAGTGATTTTGAAACGTAGAAACGTCGTAAAACTACAGCAATTATATGTTATCGTAATTTCACGCATGCACTGCGCTGTGGTATCACGTTAGCTAAAATGTTGAAAAAAATTGACTTTGATGCTTGTACTGATATGTTCTATAAGAGCCTTGCATAACTAAAAACGCGTGCGCTTGCCAAGTATTTTAAAGCCGAAAAAATCCATTATTGGTGTACAGTTCTAAGGTGTTCATAAAAACAAGGCTGCTTTGGGAAGCAGGACTTACTGCATTTATGACAAACAGATAGTCCGCACACGTATAGAAACAATATGAGAAACACGAATGTGTGCGGCGCATCGCGCGCACGCTGAGAGATAAGAAAACCTGTTCTAATTAAACAAAACATTAAACGTCCGTCGTGCATTGTTCGCATCAATCTTACACAGCAAACTGGTTTGAGCCTTTTTGGGAGTTTTGGGCCCGGCTCTTAACTTGCATCCTAAACGTACTACGCAAAACCCCCTACCAAAGGAGGTTTTAGGGGGGTACGCAGGGCAAGATGGCGGTGCCTGTTGAAGCGACAGCCGTCCACTTCGAATCTTTCTAGCCGTCGGCCTGCATTATTAAACTTATTCATTCCCAAATAATGCTGGTATTTGATTTAGATTTGAGTAATGAGGCTTCGCTAAGCGTATACTGCCGATAAAACAGCTCCGTTTTCGAGATACACAGTCGATTTGCGGTGCAGAAGGCTTAACAAGGTTTGTTTACAAAGTAAACGGAGTCAAAAGAGGGAATTAAGGAGGTAACTTTGGTGTTTTTATTTAACTCATTTCGGGGGGCTTGAACGGAGTTCATTGGAAGTTTTTCTGCTTCTTTTGAGAGCTTTTAAAACGCCCCTTTATACGCGGCCCGAGAGAGGGCGAGAAAAAAAAAGGTATTTCAGGCACTATACTAGCGTTTTAGAGACATTTTTTGCAACTATTCATAGCTAGGACATACTAGAAAATGGACAATAATGTATTCATGCACATACATGACATATGCATACAAGCACGCACGACACAGGAATCGAACTCGCGACCACACGCACTGAAAGCACCATCATATCCATTACACCACAGCGCCACCACTAGCTTGAGCAGTTTTTCACGGGGGGTATATATCTACGAAGCGGCTACTAACCCGTCGGCGACACCTCGAACTTTTGTTCTCGTAGCATCGGCATGTGTTAGCGCATGTGTTAGCGCAAGGCCAGTACATAAACTCAGGCGCGTCACCAAGGCCAAGGTAAACACCTTCAGCTTCGAACTATTCGGTTCGTCGTGTCGTGCCGCTAGAAAAATTGTAAACGTGTGCCCTCTTGAGTACTTCGACACTGTTTCACTCGCCCGAATTTCGTGGATACCAGCGTGACAAAAGGTATCCTCAGATGGCCGAAGATATGTGGATTCCATGGGCGTATGATGTGGAGCTATTTTCGTTGTTTCTGCCGCGAGCTGCACGCGTCCCATGGCAGCGGCGTGTTCTGAGCTGTATGACCGCCTGTGTTTTCATTGATGGGGTGTGTGCCTCCCGCCGCACAGAAGCCTTCAGAGACGAGGACGAAGCACTGAGCAACACATCTTTATCATTTGAAAACACTGTCAGCGGCCCCTAAGCGCGAGCCGCGAGCGTGCCTGTGTCCATCGTTCTCGTCATCCACCGGCTCGCTCACCGCTACGACTCCCATAGCATATACAAGTTACTCACGCAGATGCCCACAACGTGCGCAGGGTGCCTCTTCAGGTGGAAGGGGGGGGAGGGGACGAAGGCTCGTCGCTGCGCCCACCCTCCCTATTAAGTCAGTGCACGGGGTAGACTCTCCCCCCCCCCACCCTCCCCGTGTGAACGCCTATGCAGATGTCCGAGTTACAAGGACATTGTAACGCGCCTACACTAAGTGCATTTATTGCACGCGTACTCTCGCGAGCCAAACGGAGGTGCAGCAGCGCCTTCAGGGTAGCTGAACGAAAATCTACATCCACAATTAGCACTTATTCGCAACTCGCACTTTCGCGGGGCACACAGTGATTCTCTAACTCAAATTCAGTATTTAGTCGCTTTCACACTCGGAGACAACCTACAATCTTACTACTGTAATGAAGAAGAGAGAACAAAGAGACAACGCCCTCGCCTACAATCTTACTACCTACAATCTTACTACAACGACTACCTACAATCTTACTAATTAACTTTCATTGTTAAGCATCACACAAATGCATTAAAGCAAATGCGTAAGCATGCCCCAATGTCAAGTACAACCACCACAAATTAGCGGCGACAGGTCTCCCGTTAAATAAAAAAGTTAATGCACATGCACTTCGCTCTTGTGAAAGTCCATGTGTATGTGGCACTCTTGCACAGATGATGTAGCAAGAATAAAAAAAATGTAGTATTGCCGTCTTCTTCAACGAAACATCTGTGATAAGAATAATAATAAAAACAGTGTTCGCAATATTTTATTGGAATCAAAACAGTAGCAGTTCTCATGTCAGTGTAAGCATATGTATATTTCAATCTTCTTGCACAGAACCTACACCCAATACAAAACACTAAGAACGTATACAGTACACCCCAAGCACTATATATAATTCACAACAGTAAAGCAACATGAAAGTAGTGTGGCAAATCTCATCATAATGCACACTGACATGTGCACTTCACAGTGCTAGTATGTAAACACAGCCCAGAGAAATGGGATCTACAAGGAACTTGGTGTCAGCCTGCACATGAAGGCAACTAAGTTAGTACAATAAGGCTAGCATTACTTTTAAGAAATATGCAACCATGCAGGGAGGCATGTTGTAGATTTTAATTGAATTAGTTTGCCCTATGGCATCAAAGCATGTCATACATCATCATACAGTTCGGTTTTCTGCAGAAAAGTCCAAAATAGACCTGTGGTGTTGATTGTAGATCCACTTACCACAATTTGTAAAGGCGTTCAGCCATGCCAGCAAAATGACAACATTGCATTCATATATGGCTGCACATACTTACTCACAAATATCTGAAAATGAACACAGTGTTCTAGAAATATACTTGGGAATTTGTCGCCACTATCACACAACTGCAATATGCCAATACTTCTATTATACATAATTACTACAGCTATGTTTACAATATTCCCATGCCAGCCACTGTCATCTGCAACCTAAAAAGTTCATCTTTAATTCCTCACTTCATGGCATGTGCATAATTACCACATTGAAAGTTAATACCACTACCATGGCTGCAAAGTCAACTTGAAATTAAGCAATCACATGCCTAAAATTAAAAATTTCCTACAAGTAGAGGCTGGTGGCTTGGCATATTGGATGTGGTTGAATAGAATTTGACCACGAATCTATAGAGCTTGTAAAGCAGTCAGGAATTGAGTTCATAGTTAAAGTGTAAAAACAAAACAGCAACACACATAGAAATAGAAATGAAGGGAACAGGACAACACAGTATTAGCAACTGAAATTTAACACGTGTATGGCGTTTTTAGTCACGTTCATACTCATTCTGTGAGTGCATGGTTCTTTATTTTTGTAATTTTTTTCGCACTAAGTGTGTATATCTTTCCGTGGTTTGCATTACACTTCAGGTCCTCGTTAGTGTAGAGTGAGGCACAGGGGAGTGTTCCCAAAATACAGTGTCTTGTACACAAACAAGTGGGTGAGCAAGTCTTGCAGCTTTGCCAGAAATGTCTTCCTGAAAATAATAGAAGTCCATAAAGCTTTCCATATCCAGAAATATGAATGTCTTGGCAAAGACTCACACTTGACTATACTATTGCAGACCTTTAAACAGAACACAAAACAAATGCAATATTGAGATGCTGCTAAGTAGTTTCTTGTGAACTTTTCACTTAAAGTACAGAGGGCAAAGAGTACACAACTGAAATGAAATGCGAAACAGCACCAGAAGTGTACTTTTGTCCTGTGTACCATCATTCAAGTATTTTAAGCTGTCAGTGAAGTTAGCATTGTAGTGTAAAGGGGTGCAAATTTTAGTATGATTAACCTTGGAGTTAAACGAATTTCAATGGAGGTGTAACTGCATGAGGCCCACGTACTTAGCTTTAGGTGCGTGTTAAAGAGCCCCAGGCGGTCTAACTTTCCGAAGTCCTCCACTAAGGCGTCTCTCATAATCGTATGGTGGTTTTGGGACGTTACGCACCAACAGTTATCACTTACAACACATGCAACACTAGCTTCTTCATCAACCACAGCCATAGGTCGGCACTTTAAGGGAGTACTCACCCAAACTCACTCACCACAACTTTTTCAGCCTTCGCACTCACTCACGTTCACACTCACGTCCACTCACACTCATGAGTACTCACTCACGTTCACACTCACCTCCGCTCACACTCATGAGTACTCACTCACGTTCACACTCACGTCCACTCACACTCATGAGTACTCACTCATACTCAACTCACCAAGTTCAAATGAGTGTGAGTGAGTGTGAGTTGAGTGCACTCATGAGTGAGAGTGCCGAGCTCCATAGGTCGGCACTTTAAGGGAGTACTCACTCAAACTCACTCGCCACAATTTTTTCAGCTTCGCACTCACTCACGTTCACACTCACGTCCACTCACACTCATGAGTACTCACTCACGTTCATACTCACGACCACTCACACTCATGAGTTCTCACTCACGTTCACTCACATGCATGAGTACTCACTCATACTCAACTCACCACGTTCAAATGAGTGTGAGTGAGTGTGAGTTGAGTGGACTCATGAGTGAGTGTGCCGAGCTATGACCACAGCTGTTCTGTTTAGGACTGAAGATTGGGCGACTTGGTATTGATTCATGGCAAAATTAAACACTGCACTTGTAATGACGACAATAAAAGACGTGGACAAAGTACCAGCCTGTTTACCTTGTCAGAAATTGTGTCAACAGTCAGAATACTGTGTGCTGATCATAAACACTATGGCAACAAAAAGTAAAACAAAATAACCAGAGGGAAGGAACAAGGTGATTCAACAACGAGGTTCAACAGATTCAAGTGACTTATATCAATGTGATTAAATTAGCCTTGCACAAGTGACACATCTCCTAAATTCCATAAATATGCACATGTAACCTTGGCAAGTTCTAGTGCTGATATGTGACTAATGAAGTGACCATACCATAAAATGCATGTGCTTCAGCAAACACACTGTAACTAAGCACATGTCTTACACATCATATGGATAATGTGTCATTAACATGACTTATTCTTTCTAGCTAAATGTATACAAGCTCATGATGTCAACGCGCCTTTATATGCAATTTAACTTTTTGTGTAGGAGACGGACAAAGTGCCCAAGGCAAAATTGTCGTCAAAAAGTATTCTTACTTGCTCATAATCTGCGCATGACAACAGAATAAATAGAAAACAAATCTGGCCTTAATGCACGTTTTTTTTTTTTTTTGTTGCTTCAGTGTATACTCCCTGGAAGCACTGCTTCATTCATGCTTTATCGCAAGCAAGGAAATTATTTCGTACAAACATTCAGTTTTAAGGCGCACTCGCTTGAATTTCCTGGCCACGCCAAGCGGTCAGCCAATTCGAAACACGTATCACACATCGTTGTTATGCGAGCTTAATGGCCTTTCTTTTTTCGCTTTTCATTGCACTCTTGACGCGACGCAATATGCAGAACAGCACCTACTGCTGCCCAAGCGACAAGGTTGCGCAAACAAAGGAAACATAAATATTACGTACCATTTGTATTCCGAAATGTGCCGCGAACGCGGCGCTCCCATCAGCTGCTGCTCGCTTGAGTCACCGGGCCATTGCCACACCATTGCACACGCAGTGCATGTTGCACTGTCGTCAAACCACACATTTCACGTCCCGCGACGAGAACACAGTAAGGCTGCCGGCATGAAATGTACACACTTGATCGACGCATAGCAGGGTAGTTGAAAGGCGTCCGTGACAATACCGACGTTATCCCATGACGGCTTCGCTTCGCTATCACTCACGCACGCCGCTGGGGCCAGCCTGCGGTAGTATTCGCTGTCATTTCGGAACTTCTCGCGTTTCTCGCGGCTCTCTTCCCGCGTTTCTTTCTTTTTGCTTTCTTTTTTCCCCTCCGCGCGCGCATGCGTGCGATGGTTCCTCTCTTATCGCCGCCGTTCGAAGGTCAAGGGCATTTTTTTTCGCTTCGTCCCTTTCAGAGCAGCCGCTTGAGGAGAGTCGCGTTTTTTCTTTCGTTTCTCTTGTTTTTCTTTTTTTCTTTTTTTTTTTTTTTTGCGCCGGGATTTTTGAACACCGGATCTTATTCCGTGCGTTGAGGCACGCCGCCTCTGCCCAATTCGTCATCCAAAAGGGTATACTGAGTGTGCGTGCTGTGCCGATAGGCCACATCGAGGGTGTACACGCTCTTACTTTTAGTTTAACTTCGATTTGATGGTAAAACAACATAAGCGAAGTCATTCTGTGGTCGAAATGCCTCGTGAACCCGAGCCCAGTGGCAGTGTGCATTCCGTACAACAATGTGCATCAGTCGACGAGACGAAGAAATCGTTGATTAGCACGTTCATGAATTGATTTAGCACTTTGAGAAACACTCCTTTCGCCCGCGCCGTTGCATACATGCACGCCAGCACTGAAGGAACTACAGCTTCGGATAAAATAAAGGGAAGATATGCCCGAGAAAGTGAAATAGGAGTTTTCTGTTCTTGAACTCCATTTGACAAAATGGCGTCAGATCGTGAATTTACCTCCTTTCTTCCACCTTTTATCCCCATAATTTCTCAAGGAAGTAAAATTGAGGACGCAGAACTTTATTACACCGATCTTAATACTCCCTAAGGGAGTACGGTCCCAAATGAAGGTAGTATTAAGCCCTTAAAACGCCCAATTCGGCTAGTTTGCGTTTACAGTGTAGGTGAGTGAGAAGTACAAGTAATCGCACGTCACTGTCCGAGGTCGGGTAGAGCTCTGAGAATGCCGACTGTGTGCGAAAGGAGGCGAAATGTAAAACAGTCTAACCCACTCATAACAATACTGAATTGCCGCAAAAATTTCATTGTTGTAACCGATAACTGCTATAAACGAGAAGCACGAAAAAAATCAAAATTGGGGGATGGTAGGCTGTTGTGAGAAAGCTGCTGATTCTTCGGACATACTTAAAAATTCGCACGCGTTCACGAAACCGCCACAAGCCCCGTAGAGCCAACGTATGACAACGTCTGAACTTTCGGACGCTGAAACTCTTCCAAGACTCAACTGTTTACTCAAAGTTCACCTCCGAAAGTGCAATGACAGAAGCCACCGCGGCTCCCGCGCCATAACGGATTTCAAAAATCGGCTCTGCTGCAAATGCCAGAACGCATTGCGGTGAAGCATAATGCAAATGTGATAGGGCGCTGGGGGACGTTGGAGTTGTGGGCGGGGGTTTGTTTGTTTGTTTGTTTGATCCAATATATATGGCACGTACCCACTACGGGGGGATTGACCATTAAACCGGCGTTAATGAGGGAATATTTTAAAATTTAGTTGGACGAATATAAATTAACCGGTCATAAATGGAATATAGAAGTGTTGATATATTATAGATTACTAACAAATTAGTGAGAAGTCCAAAGTAATAAATTTTGTTGGGAAAATGTTAACAAGGAATTCTGCTTGAGTCTCTAAGAAATTCGCAGACGGCAGTGCATACGTTCCTGTTGCTGTGGCCCATAGAAGAAGCTCCAAGGGAAAGAATGCTTTCAGAATTAAGAGAAATTCTTAATTTACGAAATAAAATTACGAGATGTTTTTTGCTATAGTTAGCGAAGCGGCGGCAAGAAATTAAAAAGTTCGATGTTTTCAGGCTCTTGACAGCAAAAGCATAAAGGAGACGGCACCTGACCAGACCTGTATAAGTAAATATTAAAGGGACCGACAACTCATTTTTCTCGAACCATTTTTTTACGGCGCGACAGAAAGCTCACCTTTCGTAGTGTTTGTAGATGCAGTAGTTAATCCGAAAAGCACGTAGTTATCTTACAAGCAGTATTTTTCGATCTGAAAGGCTCTAAACACACATGTACCTTTCCTCCAGCAACGCTGAGAATTAATAGCGATGCCGCCAGCCCTTCTCGCGATGTGTGAATGCTGTCGTCGTTCTGCTTTCACAGGAGTTCCTGTAACAGTGCTTAACCACCTTTATTTTGAGCTTTTCAACTATTTTTGAAAATAACAAGCTGCTGCAATGAGATGATGTGGCATTATACACCTTCCCTGTATTTATACCGCGTTGTGTGCGCCTGCGCCCAAGGTTGCCTGCGCCTGTGTCATGGGTGGCTTGTCTCGGCGTTGTTACTCTCTCGATGCTCGAGCAAAGCCAAGTAATCGAAAACATCACTACGCATATGCGCGGCCGCGTCGAGTAGCAGTGCGCGTCATTTCTGAGATGAAGTGTAGGTAGAAAAATTATGTCACTCAAAAAATCTTAGCGACCTGCACACTGCGTGCACGGTTGCATGAGCACGCTGAAAAGTTGCTGAAGACGCGCTGACGAGCATGGTATCATTACGTCACGCGAAGGCAGCGCCGCTTTAATGCACACTACTAACGCAGGCCTATGTAACCTCAACCGTCTACAGCGCGGTGTTAGAAGTACAGGTGGAACGACGGAGCGCCTCCACCGTCCACTCGCTGCGTTGAACTTCGGTTCCTCCACTCCATCGCGCCGCCAGATGGCAGGAGGGGTCACGTGGCCGAGAGCCGGGCGAGCAGGCCCCGATTGCGGCAAGCGGACGCCGTCTAGCCAACGCAGTTGTCGCCACGTTGCGCTCTTGTTTTCAATCTTTTTGTGCGATGACAGGCTACGCTATTCGTGCGAGCAAGCCGTGAAATGGGCAAGAAGTATTTTGTGCCACGGTGCAATCTGGCGACAAGACCTGCGCTGAAAAAAGGGACGCTCTTTGCTGCACCCCGAGAAGCGGACCGCGTGAAGGTATGGCGTCATGCGATTCCGCGCAAGGATCGCGTGCTGCGGTCGGCCGACTACGTCTGCGAGAAGCACTTCGAGCCGAGGTACGTAACGAAGACGTGGGAAGCTGTATACAAAGGACACGTTCTTGTGAGTACACCACGAAAGGTGGCTTCGGCTAAAGACGCCGCGCCGACGAAGTTTTCCCACTGCCGTGCTCACTGAACCAAAAGAAGGAATGCGCCTGCGTATCGTTCATACTCTCCTGCCATCAAACGGCGCCACGTGAGACTGGAAATTCAACCAGATTTCAAGAACTCACGCTAACGGAGACCTCGCAGGCGTGTGCGACGTCGTCAGCGAGATGGATAAAAGCAGCTGTGTGGGATCTGACGCCACAGAATTCGACACAAAGCCAGTCGCAGTGTCAGCCACAAGTTTGATCGAGGAAGTTTTTGAGAGTGGCAATAGCGTGCCTTTCCCAACAACAGCGTAGGCTTGCCACAGAGTTAACGGTGAAGGCTTCAGAATAGTCATGTATTGTACATGAAGTTTTCATGACTACTGCGGCAGCTACCCAGCAAGATGGTTCCACCACTGGCGCGAGCTAAAACTATTATGCTGCTGCTCCCAGCCGCGTCGTCATGAAAAGAGTGGCGAGTCCTGACGAACAACTGAATTGAAGCGTCGCTCTGTTGGCAAACGTACACCCCTTGAATACATCCTAATCCCTTGCAAAGTCAGTAGCAGCAAAGATATTGTAATGCTTCTCAGGCGAGTGAGCGCAATTCGCTTGTGTGCCGGCGGGCCATCATTACATCAGTGCAATAAAGTGCATCTCTCCATCACTCTAAGAAACGGTGGCGCTTTACAGTTCGTCTACGCCGTAAGTACGCACTTTTCCTTGAACCATCCCTACCTGCCTGTGCCGTCGTTCTCTCCCCGTGAGAGAGCTACGCTTGTTAACAATCGGAATATCTGGGGTTTTATGGGCTGAAACCACGATACGATTATGAGGCACGCCGTAGGAGGGCTTCAGAAATTTCGACAGTATGGTTTTTTTTAAGTGCACTGACATCACACAGTAAATGGGCCTCTAGCATGTCGCTTCCATCAAAATGTGACCGCTGCAACAGCAATCGAGAGTACGTTTTTCTGCTCCAATACTACGGCTAATGCGTTATTTTTGTCCATGCAAACAATATTTAAACAAACAAAACTAACCTCTGTCACCTCCCTTTTTATCCAGCGGCCGTGCCTCTGTCATATTTTAACGCGACTTCACTGTCATACGCTTAAATGCACGATTTCACAAGTCCGAATGCGAAAGCATCCGCCTGTCGCGAACCATGGAGGTGGTGAATTGAACATATTCCACAGATATCTACGGCTGTATGGTCAGAATCTAGGATCTGCTCGTCTCTTTTGTTTATTTATTTATTTTTACGCTAGTTATAGAGCGAATGCAAACTTTGTTTTTATTTATTTCGAGCGGCGTTCGCGGCCCCGAAGCGACCATCCATACCTCGCATCGGCCACGGGTACTGTGGCGCCATCTCGCGCCCTCTCCACAAAAAGAGGACCGAAGTTCATCGTTTCTGGAGGCGCCGTTGGTCCACCTATAATACTTCTAACACCGTGGTCTACAGTAATCAACGGTCACGTGACAAGGTACATCGATTGCTTCATGTATTTGCATACCTGCCAACTCTCCCGAATTGTCCGGGAGACTCCCGAATTTTGACCTAATCTCCCGATTGTACGAAGGCTATCTCGAATCTCCCGAAAAGTGGTCGCCACAGCAGAGGCGCTTTTGCTTTTTTTTTAAATCACGCGCGCACGTCAGCCTTTCCTGCTGCGACAGTTGCGGTGCTGCGAAAAGCACTCGAGTACACTTCTAGTTCATTGTAACAATTCCGTATAGAATACCGCTAAGTACATTCTATAGGCACTATAGTACCGCGCATCTGGGCGAAGGCCGGCGGCCGCGAGACGCGCTCGCCACCGTACCAAAAGAAGGCGAGGGAAAAGGTACCCCAACTTTTGCGTCTGTCTGTTTTGGCCCCCCCGCATTTTGTACGCTAGCCTACGCCGCCTGCCTTGGCCTCAGTTGTGTTTGTTACGTGGTTGAGGGGTTGCGTGTTTCACCCAGTTTAGTTGCAAGGTCGATGGTGGTGTCAAAAGCAAAGAAGTACTTTTGGAAGTGTTTCTGGACTAGTACACAGCTGAGTTTCCGTGCTTTGTGGCTTCGCGGACAGGTGACAATTACGAATTTTGTACCACGTGCGCCTGTGATGTAAGCGTATCGCATGGCGGCAAGGCTGACATAAAGGTGTGGACATAAAGGTGTACATCGCTTCGCAGAAGCATCAGAACTACGTTCGTGCTGGGGAAGGGCGGGCCAACATCGGAAGTTTCTTCCAAAAGAGCTGCGAAGATAGTGCGATCCGCGCAGAATGCCGATTCACTGGATTTCTGGTGGAACACAACTTGCCGCTAAGCGTTAGTGATCACGCAGGACCGTTGTTTCGGAAATTGTTGCCGAAGTGCGAGGACGTCAAGCGGTAAGCTTGCGGACGTACGAAAACCACTGCCATCGTCGGGGAAATGGCTGCAGATGCCGAAAACACAATGGAGGACGCTCTGAAACGCCGTGCTTTCGCAATCGCAGTGGACGGAAGCAACGACAGCGGGTCGCAAGTGTCTCAGTAATTTCCGATATGCACCCCCCCCCCCCCCCCCCATCTTGCTGCAGTCTCCCGAATTTTCAAGCTGCAAAGTTGGCAGGTATGTATTTGCCACCAGAGGCGCCAAAGGTCATTTTTCGCGTCTTTCGATGAAGAAATAAACATATAAATCCACCTCTCACAACAAAAACAGGGTTGGTTTGAGTCAGTGCGACGCACAATCTTTCCGCCAATGGAGTCATCTCATTTCATGTTCTGGGCAGTTGTCGGTCCCTTTAAGAGGAGGAATGCGGCTTCGAAGTTTTGTGAGGGATACTTCCAACTTATGAGTGTCAGTAGCTTGAATTTCTCGTTTTCTTCTTTCTTTTCAAGGATTTCGTGTTTCATTATCTTTCATCATGGACACCAACAGCCAGAATTCATTGCTATAACCGATAATAGGGCATGAGGTCATTGCTGTAAGCGGGTTATTTCACTACAGAAAACATACAAAAGTTGGCCGTGTAACAGCTTCTCATTGTTAGAACCGATATATTGTTAAAACCGGTATCGTTATTAGTGGGTTCGACTGTATACCCTTAGCACTGAGGGCGGCTAATATACGCCGCTCTCCGCCACATGCAATCACGAAGTAACTCGGCCGGCGCGCACGCGAAACACCACGTGGGTTGGGCAGGAACGTTTCTCCCCTGGCACTTGCCGCAAAAGGGCGCGACGCGCAAAGCGTCCGCAAATGAGAAAGTCGCTGCTCTGAAACAGAAACGCAACCCGTTGCTCCATTTATTTTTTAGAGTGTAGCATGGTGCCGTGCATCCACGTACGAGGGCATTAGTTCCCTTCGTGATCTCAGTGGCCAATTAAAGCACTAAGCGAGAGGGAAACATGTCGGCTTACTCAATGTAAGCTCAGATTAAGCAAGCCTAGGATACTGGAATTATTCGAGGGTCCAGTCCTGCGACAAGCCTCATAATCATATCGAGGCTCTTGCACATTATAACTAAGAAACTAATCACTCGGGTTTACGCCGTAAGATGCAAATGATTATGCTATAATTAACTATACAAGAACTGTAAAACCTCAAAACACCTTAGGGAGATGGGGGCCTTGATGGTAAGTACGGCCTGCTTGAAGGTATAGGAGCGAGGGTGGTGCCCGGTAGCAGCGCACACGCTTGTAGTAATTGCGGTTATCGGAGAGCTGGCTCGCAGCGATATCTGGCGATGGAATTGTGGTCGTTACTTTGGAGAACAATGAAATATGAAAATTACTTCCTGCACCAAGCTTCCGATATAGAGGATTGTGACGTGATGTTCGTGACGCAAGATTAAGAAAATGGCAGCTCGACAGTAGGGATGGTAAAATCAATGAACGATCAATTGATTAAAAGCGCGCCGCAAAACGATTAATTGTCATGCATGTCCACCTTTCAATTAGTCGATTAAAACTGTTTCATTAATCGATAACCCCCTTCCCCCCCAACACCGCCCCTTGAACGAAGCGCGTGACTGCGAGGCGACCGATGCCGATCAAAACGGCGAAATCGAGCGCATCTCCTCTTTTTCACTGCACCGAAGAATTCCCTTTCTGAGGCACGAAAAATCGTTATTTCAGACATTTTCTCCCGCATGTATAGGAAAAAATGTTCTATAAAAAAAAGCCGGCAGATCCCACGCACTTTTGGAATCGATGTAATGCGAAGCAGCCAGGAAGGAGCAAATCATGTTTTACATAATTTGCATATCATGTTTTACATGTTAGGACCTGTCATTTATGTTCGTCATACAGTCACGTCGCACAATACCAATTTTAGTGTATATCAAGCTAGCGAACTGGACGCAAGCGCACCATAAGCGTGGCATGTAAATGGCGTTGTAGATGACATGCATGCAAAGATTTTCATGTTACCACCTGCCACTTATGTTCGTTATACAGTCATATGTTCGATATACAGTCATATCATTCAATACCAAATTTGTTGTATATCAAGCTAACGAAACGGCCGCGAGCGCGCCGTGTGCGTGGAAAGCAAGTCATGTCGCACATGACAAGTCATGATTTCCATATTACCACTTGTCATTTCTGTCCGTCATACAGTCACGTCACACAATACCAAATTTTCTGTATATCAAGCTAACGAAACGCCCGCGTGCGCGCCATGAGCGTGGCAAGCAAGTCTTGTCGCACATGACATGTCATTATTTCCATATTACCACTTGTCATTCATGTTCGTCATAGAGTCATGTCACTCAATACCAAGTTTGGTGTATATCAAGCTAACGAAACGGCCGCGAGCGCGCCATGAGCGTGGCATGTAAATCATACTTTTCCTGACAAGTTAGTCATGCTTTTCATGATATGACCAGCCATTTATGTTCGTCATACAGTCATGTTATGCCACACCAAATTTGGTATAAATCCCATTAACGATACGGCCAGGCGAGCACAAAGTCGTAGACGGCATAGATAGCTAGATACATAGATAGACAGATACGCTCAAGGTCGCCGAAGTTTGCTAAGAAATGCTTCGCATTTAATATTCCTCATTCCACGCGTCACTTCGAGCACGGAGCCTGGCGTGCAGCCACCGAAATTACGCAAGCTCGCTCGAACTGAAAACTACAAGACACGCGACCAGCGACTAGCGCAACCAACGCAACGCAGTCCAAAAGGCGGAGGAGAGGGAGAGAGCAGGCGGTGGAGGCGCCGCGCCGGCGGCGCCTTCATCCCGCAAGCCAATCGAAAGGCGCTTCGCGAGAGTGTTGTGCTCCTTTAAAAATGATAACTCTCTTTCTCTGCCTCTACCTTCCAAAAGAGGTCAAGTGACCACCCGAAGGGAATCACGGTGTTATGACCCTCTTTTGACTCGTTTTTTTTCGTAGAGTGTACGTTTGGATAGTTTCCTATTTTCGTGATGACTCAGTTTAAGCGACTACCCTTGTATTTCAGAGCATGATCTGGCTTCGCGCTGGGCGCCCATGCGTCTACCTTGTCGAACATATACACAGTTTCTTTGGGAGTTTTCCGACTACCAGAGATGGCGATGAAATGTATGATGACGAATATATGAAAAACCGCGCGTTTTACAGAAGGTCTGATTATCGACGACTGGCAGATTTGAGCTTCCCTATCGTCGCTACTGCCAGTGTAAATTATTTATCAATCAAAAGAAAGTGAGCACGCAATTATGTTAAAAATAGCGCAGGCCGATGTCATTTGTACATGCTTACGCATGCCTCATTGACATTTTCATAATTAGATGAGTACTTGTCGAGTTCCGAATGCACCTGTGGCTTACTAGTTCAGCGTCATTAACAAAATATTAGTAGCGGCTACTTCATTGCACTGGGAACAATATGTTCTACGTTGGCATCATTACACACAAGTAGTCTAATGCTGGCAAGGCAGTGGTGGTTTTATACAGGTAAATACTGTATACGTTATAGGAGATACGTCAGTGCGTGTATGTTATGTAACGCACATTCACGTATTACAACTAATGATATGACTGTAATGAAATTCATACAAGCTAGATTTTAAGGGAAGTTGGAGGCTTTACGCGTTGACCAAATGTTGAACAAGCCTCTACAGGTCGAATGTCTTCGTCGGGGCACCAAGTGGCTTCCATAACGTCGTGTACGTGCACGTCTTGATCACTTCCCCCTAGTCATAAAGGTGGAAAAAGAGACGAGTGCAAGTGCGCAAAAAAGAGTCGGGAACCGAAAAATCTAGAGTTGGGCGCCGTTCAGATAGGTTATTTTGTCATATGGGCGAAGTAACGGAGCAACTGATAAATAAAAAAAGAAACGAAAGGGGAAGACGAAACGCGATTGTACAGAGGTGTTGTTTTGCGTCGATGGAGCAGGAGCGTGGCATTGTGTGAGTCATAAATCACCTCTGGGTCAAGAAAAGGGCGCCATCATATTGAGCCAAAACAAACATCACACGTGAAGTGTGTTTTGTTCGTGCTGTACTTACCGTACAATAGATACATCACACAAGATCTATATTTTGTATGTGGTGTACATTATTGCGATAGCAATTATAAGGGCAGTCTCGACGGGGTTTTGCCGTTGCCGTCATTTCACGTATAGAGTCCAAATTGATAGATCCCCCAGCGCATCGTACGTTCTACCCGCGGGTAACAGCGAGGGTGCGAGGGCGACAAACGCGGCTGAAGCGGACATCAAACGAGCCGGCCCACCTCCGTTGCTCCGAGGCGTATGTCATAAGATCCCCCCGCCTGTTCGACCAGCCGGAGAATGCTCAAGAAGAGAGGAAACGCCCCGCGCGTCTTTAACAAGCGCGGAAAGACGCAAAGGGGAGGGGGGGTCCCTCACGCAGCCACTGCGACGTTTGGTTTTAGGAGCGCGGTCGTCGCTGGCGCGCGCGTTAACTCGCAATCTCAGCATGCGACAGCGGGCGACGAACAGTGTCCCTGGAGCGGCCGTATGCACTTAAACAAGCATTTTGTAGAGTTGCCTGAGATCGGATCCAAAAGAGTTAGCTGCCAGCCTCAGTTGGAATAACATTAGAATTTTTTGCAATCGCATTCATTGCTTCACCCTTGCGGTGAAACTATGACTTTTTTTAAAATCAAATAATACATAATACGTACCTGATGTATGCTTTGGCACGGAATACGATAACACGATTTCCGGCTAACTTTCGGTCCGTTCAGGAATGGGCTAGTGTCGCTACAGTCTAATCCTAACAAACTACACAGCGCAGTTACGGCATGTGGCGGCTCCCATTCTAGCCGCTGAAACTATGCGGCACACGGATTCTGTACTCAGCCAAAGGCCATCTCCTTTAATCCGTTGATGTAGTCGGACCCACCGATGATGTAATTTTTCGAGGGAAAAACGATCGACAAGAGCTGCACTTGAAGCGTAATTGTACATTCCCTGCCACGTACAGCCTCAAACACTAAAACACGCAAAAAATTACACCATCTCCCGCTAAGGGGAACCATGTGTAGATGTGAAGCAGCGGGCGCTAACGCTTACACTGGCGGCGGCGTTGACGCTGGCGCTCATCGCAGCGTTGCGCAGGAGAGAAAACTGGGGAGGCGCAAATCACGCAGTGATAGAGCGGTGTTTCCTGCTGGAACATGCCAATCACTGCTATTGGGCAATGAGAGACAGAAGACTCCGACTGGACACAGAGACCCGCAGTCCGCTTTTAGTTAACGCGCACGCTGCGAATTTTTATTGTTCAACAACGCACAGGAGAAATCTCCCACCGGCACCACCTTGCAGGTCAAGATCCAGTGCCATATATACGGGGTGGCCAGTGAACGGTTGTGCAACTCGAGCAGTCTGTTTTAAATGCGAAAGCATTTCTTAGTCGGGCTATCTAAGACGTCCGTCGGTGTCCGCATCTCTCCGCTCTCACTCTCTCTCCCATTGCAACAGCTGCGGGTGCGCGCGCTTATCCTCGCCCCTAGCAACCGGAGCAGGTGGTGCGGGCGGAGTAGCGGAGAGTGAGTGGAGAGGAGGAGCACGCTCTGGTGTGTGAGGGCGCTCGCATCGCGGGAGCTCGGCGGAGCTCCCGCGTGTGTGGAGAGAGTGTAGGAGAGGGTAGGTGCAGTGCTTCGCCGCTCCTTCTCTCGCCGTTCGCTCTCTCTCCTCCCTGCGCCCCACTCTCCCATCAGCTCGCTCGCACGTATATATATATATATATATATATATATATATATATATATATATATATAAAGAGAAAAAAGCAAGAAAAAAGTAAAAACGCAAAAAAAGACAGGCGCTGCGCCGTGCTGCCGACCGGGCTGCAGAAATTAGGCACCTCTTCCTCCTTCGAACCACAACCACCATATATAAATGGAGGTGAAGCGCGCGCGAAATGCATCCGCATTTCCTCACGATTTCCCTTCGGGGAGGTGGGGGCATTTTTTTCAACCAAGAAACTCGCTAGCAGACGCTGCCTGCGTCGGCGTCGCGAGGCGAGAGAGGGGGAGCGTAGGAGAGGAGAGAGAAGGGGGGACGCGCATGCGCAGTGGGAGTGTGGACGCCGCGGGCAGGGATGCCTAGAGGAGACAGGGGGAGCGTAGGAGAGGAGAGAGAGGGGGGACGCGCATGCGCAGTGGGAGTGTGGACGCCGCGGGCAGGGATGCCTAGAGGAGAGAGGGGGGAGCGTAGGAGGGGAGAGAGGAGGGGAGACGCATGCGCAGTGAGGGTGTGGTTGCCGCGGGGAGTGATGCCTAGAGGAGAGAGAGGGGGGAGAGGAGATTTTTTATTTTTATTTTTTTGGAAAGTGTTTGCGCATGCGCAGTAAGGGAGGCCACGCGGCACACCACCACCACCACCACCACCGGATTAAGCTTCGCCATAAGATGCTTCACATCTAAAAACACCCGGTGCAAGGTGAAAGTTGTAAACACCCGCACTCACAGTTTGTGCCCTGTAAACAGGGGGCTGTGTACCACATTCATTTCGCTTGCGGGCAGTGTTATATTGGTCAGTCGGGCCGATGCCTGAACGTAAGGCTTAGAGAGCACCACAGCTCGCTTAAAGGCGCGGCCTATTCGCACCTTGCGCGGCATTATATTGATTGCGGATGCGTACCCGGGTTCTCTGACACTTGTGTCATTTTCAGACACCAGAATAAATTAACAAGGGGAAATTGTCGAAGCCTTTCTGATAAAAGAGAAAGGCGACACGTGTGCCAGCCAGCCGTCACTGAATCTGCTGCATAGTGAATGTAATCTGTTGCAGAAGTCTGGCGCCATACCAAAGTTACTTAGTGTTCTTTTTCGTGTGCTTTTGTCAGCCGTCTGCCCAAGTGTGCTCGCATGCGCGCCTTCTAACGTGGTTTTCCTTTTTCACTATGTTTTGTAATAAATTCAGTTTCAAGTTAGCGCTCGTTATGTCCACTCTTTTTCGTATGTACTTGTTTTTTGGCACTTTGAAGTTGTTACATGATACAAACTAAGCGTGCAGTTTTCATCGCTTCTTCTCGAACTGTGGGACGCACCCACATCGTTGCGCGATTGGCAACGCCAAAAACAATGCTGTTATAATTTTATTTCTAGAGATAAACCACACTGTTTTCTGACTGGAGCGACACACAGCGGCTATTTTTGTGATCGGAAGTGACGTTTCACCACGTGGCAGTGACGACATAGGGCGTGCGTTTTGATTGGTTCGATGCCACAAGTCACGCGTAATATTCATACGGTCCCATATAGACCACACTATTGTGAGCTAGAAATTATAAACTGCTATCACGGCTGTGATAGATTTTCTCAAGACTACAGGACTGGGCAGCATGCTTTGGCGAAACCGTTATGTTACGTGGTTTTTGTATGCACGCCCAACTTCTTTCTCTCCCCATCATCACCCCTCATCGCCCTTTTTTCTCCCCTCTCCCTCATCCCCTGTGCAGAGTAGCAGGCTAGAGAGCACTAGCTCAGGCCGACCTCTCTGCCTTCCAAAAAAATTATCTCTCTCTCTCTTTATACTTCCTCAGATACAAAAAGGATTTCTGTTTTTAAATATGAAAATGTGAAAACAATTGACGCTAGCAGCACTGCACAACGGCCACCACGAGGCGAGTCGTCCGGTACGTCTCTGTAAGAGGCGCGCGGTGATTGGAAGCGGCCTTTGACGTCAGTGGGAAAGTGAAATGCGAATTAGAACGTTTTTTCTCGTCGTCTGCTGGCGTTTTGAAGTTTGACGGCTTATAACTTCCGTTACCGTGTACCGATTTCGATGATTCTATTTGCGTTCATCTCAGTATTCGGCACTACACGACTTCCAGCACTGCAGAATGCACACGAAAAGGCGTCGCAGGGTCCCTTTAACAGAAGCTTCGACTACCGATTGGCAACATTTTCGGACCACATTCGAAGATGGCTGTATGATCCCCTTGAGGTTAGCGAACAATCCGCTATTGTCTACTAGTGCTTATTAGTAGTGGATAAATGCTTCCTGTTACTAAATGGCTTAGGTTAAAGGTACCTAATGCTTTAGCTTGGGCATATTATTATTGGTAAGCGTTGCCTCGGCTTGGTTAACGGTAGGCTGGCGTTGGGCAGTGTTTGATAATATTACCTAGTTCAGGCAACATTTCGTCTGACACTCGTATAGTATGGGATACTGCGCGGTACTTTTCGCTTGTTGTGGGTAATGTTTGTAAGCACTGGCTAATCTTCGCTAATGTGCTGTAAGCGGTCGCTAATTTTGGCCAGCACAGGAGAGTGTCGGTTCATTAAGAGCGAAGGTGATTATTAGCAATTGTTGTGTAGCACTGTCTTAAGTTAAATATCAGCCAGTGCTCCCTACTCAGTAAAACTTTTTACACCCTTAAGGGTGTGATACGGGTGTTTGCCTTAAAAGCACCCTTCTGAACACCCTTACTACAACCTTGTTTTTACAATTTGGGTGTTCGTAAGTAAAACACACTTGCAACACCCCATTAGCACCCTCCTCTGAGGGGTGTTATGAACAAAGGTACAAACGGATGACCATTTCGGGCAGGATTTGCTTATATTTTAAGTATACAGGAACCGTCCTGATACCAGCAAGGTCCCTCCTACTAGCTTCTTGCGGTTCTAGTAATGAATCAAAGCAGAAAGTAAAGTATTGCAACCGAAACACAGTGTTCATCGAAAAAGCGCCCAAACTACAAAGACGGAAGACACAACAGGAGCGCCGCTTATCAAATAGGATAAGTGCCAATTTTGTTGTACGTGTTCGTTTTATCTTTGCCATGTGCGTGATTTGTAAACACTCACAAAGTTAACTAACTTGCCTCAATCATGGTAATGTTGCCCACAATAGAGTAGCCATGGGGCCCCCCGTATTAATATCGAAGCTCTTAAAGCTGGAGGTAAAACGTCCACCGTCTGCGAAAAACGCTTCGCACAGTTCACTAGCCATAACCTCCACGACAACGGGCCATCAGGACCTTTACAAAAATGGACATTGACGTGATGTATTTTGTGCCAGGCACGTTTTATTTAATTAATATTGCAAAAAAAAATCTCTTCGTGCACCACATTCTGCGTTAAGTGCGTCAAGAAAATTAAAAGGAGGACACCGAGCATAAACAAGAACGCCAAAAGAACGTTTTGGTCACCCTTGCTCACAATGACGGTAGGCTTGTTGACTACATTGTGTACAAGGTAGTCGTCAGGGTAGCCCCAAACGTCTTTTTTCGTATTTTTTTAATGGTGGGTGCTCTTCTTTTAATTTTATGTTACTTCCCGAGCAGATGTGCTCCGTCCAAACCTCAACTTCATTGACTGCGAGAAGTCAACAGTACGGCAACATTTTTAGTGCTGGTCTTGTTCGAAGGACTGCAAGCTAAGTACAAATAGATGTTCTTTTCGAAAAGTGTGACGAAAGATGCTTGCAATGTTACGTGAAGTAATGTATTTCGCAAAATGAAAGTGCTGATAAAATATCGCCTGCATGGCCGTGAATGCACAATCGCGCAGTCTCGACTACAGTAGCTGCGACTAGGCCCCATCCGCATACCCTGGGCCAAGTGTCAGCCAGGGGAGGGGGGCAAGGGGCAAAAGTGAGGGGGCGAGGCCACAACACCTGCTTTCTTCATGTTCATGCTTCGTTTTGTTGTTACCGCTATAGTAAGTTCTGCATAAATAAAGCAGTAATAAAAAAGTCACAGTTTCGCCGCAAGGGCGAAGGAATGAATGCGATAGCAGCAAATTGAAATGTCACGCGAAGAACGGCAAGCAGGTAGAAACGTGCAGCGCGCTGCTCAAGAACAAAGGACGCACGAAAAGAACACACACAGGATGAGCACGAACTAACGTTCACAGCTCGACACTTAACGCGCTGTTCAAGCGCTAAGGACGCACGAAGCGTACGCGCAGGTATACACAGGACGAGCGCGAACGAACAAGTGTCACAGTTGTTACTTTACTGTGTTTTAACAGCGTGCTCCTTTCGCGAACGGGGCCTATGCAGCCAGCGAAGTGACCTTTGTGTGCACTGTAATTTAAACGCAACCTTTCCGGAGAAAGCAGAGGACGTACAAACTACCCGCATCAGGAGATAAGCACCGTGGAGCAAAGTGCACGTTTGGTACGTTGACGACCGAACGCGTCGCAACGAGTGGGGCGCCGAGAGCGCCCTTCGCACCATCTCACTGGTAATAGAGAGAACACGCTGACATTGATATATCTCCCGAGATCGGAGTACCGCCGGCGGTAAATGACGTATATAAATAGCTTCCCGTTAGTATGCTGGAGGATGTGTGGATGTACGCCTCTGTGGCCGAGCGATTATCGCCGCGCACTGGGGAGCGAGAGATCGCCCGTTCGATTCCGCGCGTCGGAAAATATTTTTCGGAATTAATTTTCTTCGTGGCTTTTATTTATATATATACATATACGTATACGAGACACGACGGCGACGGCAAAAATCAGCCTAGAGTGCCCATATAATTCCTATCGCAACAAAAGCGTGCACAGTCGGCGCAGAGCGTAACGAAGTTCGGCGACGAGTGCGACAAGGATGAAGAAGCGAAGCGGCACGACAGGAAAGACGACGGAAATGTGGTAGAGTATGAACCCAACGAGAACGTGCCGACCCAGAGTTTCGATCAAAGGAAGTCGAGGCTAAGATACAACGAATAGCCGAAGACAATGAGTTTTTTTGAGGGACGGAGGCGGCGTCGCGGGAACGGCACGACAAGGCTCATAAGGAAGAGAGACGTTCGACTGCCGAGCAAGAAAGCGAATTCGGCTCTCGCTTGCGAGTTCTGGAAAATCTCCAGCTCCGAGATCATCGCCATACCACAGCTAAAAGAGTACTGAGTGAAAAATTCACGCCATATCCACGAAGTGACTGATGATGAGTGGGCGAAGCTCCGGACGCAATATGGTAAACCGTCAATCCCCGTAAATTTTGCCCACTCGATCATCATACAAAGACCTGACACACAAACGTGGGGGTCCTCATATATGACATTAAGCTCAGGGTAACATTTGTTGTCGGCGTTGCCGTTTTGCCTTTCGAGGGCGAGAGCGCGTTCACGATCGTTTTCATCCATGGCAGAAAGAATGTGTGGTCTGGAACGCGCTTATACTTCATGGTCATTAGCGTCATCATCATCGTTATCACGTCTAGTGGGTACATTCCACTATGCTGGAACGCGCTTATTCTTCATGGTCATCAGGCGTCATCGTCATCTTTATCACGTGGAGGGGATACATCCCACTATACCTGGCTACTTACTACTACTACTACTACTACTACTAGACCCACACCCTAAGGAGCTTCGCCCCTAAAAGACCCCAAAACTAAGCAAACGCCATCAGCTCCGCTGTCTCTTCACCTGTTTTCACGACGTTAAGTCGGTGAAGGTGCGCTAAATTTTGCTCTTGAACATTACATTCGCGCGCTGTGACATGCAGCCCGTGCAGTCTTCACAGAACCGTCGCAAGGCTCAATGCGATTCGAATACACTGTTAAAGAGCATAACGAAATAGAACACTGCGGCCACGCAACCCATCAACGGCCAGAGGAAACGTTGGGCGGTTCGGCCGCAGCGCCGGCGCCGCTTCGTCTCGTTGCGTAGGCAACCTCGGCTGCCTTGACAGCCGCGCGTGGGCAGCGCGCGGAACAGCGAACAGCTCTGTGCACCACGTGGCTCAATGCTCTGGCCGCTGGCGAAATAGTCTCCCGTTTTTGTGCGTGTGGTGCGAGTCTCTTCTCGGTCGGTCGAGTTTAGCAGCCGGCGTTTTGTTGTCTGAAATGTGCCTGCGCTCTGTGCTCGTCCTTTGTGTTCTGCTAGTGCTCCTCATTACGAAAATGCACTGTACTGAAGGGGAGACCTGCAGAATCATATCGTTGCAGCGTTATAAGTGAAACGGTATGTACGGTTGCACGTTGCGGCGCTCAGCGCTTTGCTAATTGCGTGAGCGAGATAATAACGTCGTCAAATAACCTTTTGTTAACTATTTGACGATAAGTGAGCATTTGTTTACTTAGCGAGCATATTTGTGTGTACCGTTTCATCGGGATCATGGCAAAGTTGTGTGATGTTAGGTGGCGGCAAGTTTTTCTTTGTTTGGAATTGAAAGCAGAGTGCGCATGCGCGGCTGTTATTCGGCGGTGGATTTGAACAGAGTTGTTGCGGCGCCCTTCTCTTTTGGCAGTGGTGTTTGGTGCTCCGCTCGCGATGAACCTCTATTTTGGCTTAATAATATTTGCCTGGGGATCGCGCCTGTTAGCTCTAAGCGTCAACCTTGTTTAAGGCGCATATGCTTGGTCATGCTGGTTATTCATGTGAACTCTTTTTATCGCACGAAAAGACCAAGGACGGAAAACAAGGGCTTGGTGTCCGCGTCGTTCTTTTCGGTCCTTGTACGTTTTGTGAGCTAAAACTACCGTGATACTCGGGTTGATGCATGGGGGGTGATAACAGAGCATATTGCTTCGTGTTAGGTGCGCCTCGCGAAGCTCGCCTACATGCTAATACACTCTGTTTCGTTAAATTCGACGTTTTCATTCACCAGCAACGTAGGTTGCCTGATACTGCCGGCAACCGTGCATGTGTGGCCGTTCGTTAAACTTGACTTGTGTTTGAACAGATCTTTCATGAGTGTGTGCGGCTAAATTGCCGTACCTGACCTGGGCAATCGCTAGTTTGAGCATAAGTGGTGATGTTCGAGCACAATTTATTTTATTCTGCTTGTTTGCACCATGTGTAGCTTTCATTACAATGATCTGGATATTAAGAGTTATATTCGCCTCGCCCCGTTTTGACGTTTAAGGTCGCTAAGTACTTTTACATGTACAGATATTACAAAACGAAGCCTGTACCACCAGCTACAATGATACTTTCTGATTAACGACAACCCGAATGGTTTATCCGATATTTTAAGATCTCTAGTGATACGCTACAGATGTTCAAGGGATTTGTGCTATGTCAAGCATATCATTATTTTCTTTGTTGCACAAAAAACTGACTATAATGTTATACATGACGGTATGCATGCATGTGTTGCTGCTAAAATGTAGTTACGCAGCATATTTATCTGAGATCACAAGAAATGTAAAATGATTTGTTCAGTTTCTTGGCATTGAAACAATTAAATAACTTCAGGAATCATTTTCACCGAATTATTATTGTGTATTACTAAATTCCGATCAATAGCTTTCAGGATTCTGGTTGCTGTAGGTTGTCGGAGAAGCTCACATACTTTATTGTGATGGCATGTGGTTCGTGATCGGTGCTTTGTAAGTCTCGGAATTACTTTTTTTCACGCACATCCACTGAACAGCTTATGGTGCATTACTAAGGAGTTCTCCTTTTTTAGCTGACCAGCACGATTGAGCCTAATGACCGCCATTTAGCATTATGCAATAGTGATTGAGTGAAAGCAATTTCTTACATTATATAATTGTGTCAGTGTGAGCCACCTGAAGAACACTATTTTAAGTTTATTCGCAAGCAAACACATAAGTGCACACAACTTAGTTTTACATGTTACCTGCACTGGATTCATGATGAATGTACATACCCTCATGCATGCGCAGTGGTATTGTGCTTTTGTGCAATAAATAAAATATTTATATAGTGCGCCTCGCATTGCGTTCCCTTCAAGAAACACATCGCATGAGTTCCATGGTACATCTGCAGAAATACGCATGTGCCTGTGTGGATGCATACTTATGCAAGGAACTTAACTTTCACTTAGACGTGGTCGATGCATACAGCTGGTGGGGCATCATCGCCTAGGAGCTGTACTTTTATTGCTATAGCAATTATATGGACACTCTCGGCTGCTTTTGTTTCGTACGTATATATATAAAAGTCACGAACAAATATAATTCAGAAAAATATTCCCCGACGCGCTGAACCGAACGGGCGACCTCTCGCTCCGCAGCGCTCGACGCTTACCGCTACGCCACAGGAGCGCACATGCTTCAGTAGACTAACCGCGAGCTATTTATATACACCATTCGCCGCTGGCGGTACGCAGATCTCGGGGGGGGAATATCAGCGTGTTCTCTGCTTGACCAGCAAATCAGCGAGATGGCGCAAAGTGCGCGCTCGGCGCCCCACTCGTTGCGACGCGTTGGCTCCCCAACACCCCGACTTGTACTTTGGCCTGCAGGGCGTAGTCGCCTTTACCCGGGTGCGCTCGCGCCCGCTTATCTTGGGGTGGGGGGATGGTGGCAGTTTTACGCCGGGAAGATTGCGTTTAGGTTACAGAGCGCACAAGGGTCGCTTAGCTCGCTGCAGAGGCCCCGTTTGTGAAAGAAGCGCGCTGTTCCAACACAGGGAAGTAACAACTGTGACACTTGTTAGTTCGCGCTCGTCCTCCGTATACCGGTGCGTACGTTTCGTGCGTCCTTCGCTCTTGAGGAGTGCGCTCCAAGTTTCGATCTGCTTGCCGTTCTTCGCTTGAAATGCCAATTAGTTGCTATCGCATTCATTGCTTCGCCCTTGCGGCGAAACTGGGACTTTTTTGTATTGGTGCGCGAGCAGGCTAAAAGGGTAAAGTAAGGTTAAGATCTTCGACATCAAGGCTATCAAAAGTACTCCCACAGCACCCATTTTATTACATTTATTCCGCAGCATGCCCTTCTTTGCATTTTTAACTATGTGGAGTGCATTTATACCTACACATATCTAAGAAAGCAATTGGTCATGAAGGGAGCATACTGTATGTTACACTCTTTGTGAAACTTTTGGCCATTGCTCCTTGTGTATTTATTTTAGGTTTCCGGGGACGAATTTATTGTAGAGAAAGAACAGCCTAGCCCCACTTCTGTCGAAGGAACGAGTAAATCTGAGCAGCTGAAGATGGATTGTGCAAGCAACAATGAAGAGCTGTGGTTTTTCAATGTGCAAGTGTATGAACAATCTTTGAGAAAAATTTTTGTCACGCGGGAGATTGTCAGACTTCTTGCAGTTTTTAGTATAAATAAAGGCAGATGTGAACGTATCGGCTTCACTTTTTTTTTTACTTAGACGTTATGTTCGGTGGCACCTTACGCAAAAGTTCACTGCTTGTACTACTCCAAAGGTTGCGCTCCTTTGTCTCTGTCTCTCTCATCTTTCTACTCCCCTTTCCCTTTTCCCCCAGCGTAGGGTAGCCAACCGGACTGCGGTCTGGTTGACCTCCCTGCCTTCTCCCTTTTGTATGCATTCCTTCTTCCTATATGTGTATTTCGTGCGTGTGTTTGTGTGTGTCACGTGCCCGCCGCGTTCCACTGCCATTTTTGGCCCACTCTACCTACACATATACTGATGTTAGGCATCAAGACCACGGCACCTTATTTTATCAACTCCATAAGTGCAGGTATAATACGTGCAGTTGTGGCACCAATATCTTCCTTCTTTGGAAGGGCAACTACACGGGTAAATTCATGCTGGGGTACGCCTAAAGGGACCAGATGCACGCTGTCTATAATGCCCCAATGAGGCTGACAGGGAAGAAGGTTCATATATGACTCCCTGTAACTGCCACCATTTGAAGGGTGTTTTTATGCGTTACACCCCACTCGCTCTGGTGTAGCTTGTTCTAACACCCATACTTTAGGGGTGTTCATAAACACCGATGGCAGTAGGGTATAATTCATCTTACACCCTACTTTTTAAGGGGTGTTTCTAAACGTCCTGTGTTTAGGGTGTTCCTAAACACCCTGGAAGGGTGTTGCCCGCGCGACAAATAAAAATTACACCATCTCCCGCTAAAGGCAACCATGTGTAGATGTGAAGCAGCGGGCGCTAACGCTTACACTGGCGGCGGCGTTGACGCTGGCGCTCATCGCAGCGTTGCGCAGGAGAGAAAACTGGGGAGGCACAAAGCACGCAGTGATGGAGCGGTGTTTCCTACTGGAACATGTCAATCGCTGCTAATGGGCAATGAGAGACAGAAGACTCCGACTGGACACAGAGACCCAGACAGAGAGGAGGGGAGGCGCATGCGCAGTGAGGGTGTGGTTGCCGCAGGGAGGGATGCCTAGAGGAGAGAGAGGGGGGAAAGGAGGTTTTTTTTTTTTTTTGAAAGGGTTTGCGCATGCGCAGTAAGGGATGTCACGCCGCACACCGGATTAAGCTCCGCCATAAGATGCTCAACATCTAAAACCCCTTTAAGGGTGTACATTTTTTTAATTTTGAATGAGTCGTGTTAACACTGTCATATCACATGCGCTACTGTGACTCTCTCACTTGGTCGGTCCCGCAGGATGAGCGAATGAATGATGGAGCTCATGGTGCACATGCCAGCAGTACTCCACGAAAGTGACGTCCGCGCTCGTACGTAAATGATCGCACGTTATTATACCATGTATTTATTTCGGAAAAAGCTTTTTGAACGAATGCCGTCGGTTTATTCAGCTAGTGTACTCGGTCTTGGACGGAACATCCAAGGTATTTGAAGACTTTCATTGAGACAGGCACCAAAGCCATTGAAGAAACGGAATGCAGTACAGATACATCCATTCATGCAATTGTTCCGTGCTGGGCGGCACTGAAATAAATTCAAAGAAACCAACGAATTACAAAACGAAGCGGTGCCACAAAATGTTTTACAATCTGTTGCGTTCAGATACATGCCTAGCATAGAGCGATCGCTTCAAGGATTAGGTTGGGAGGAAGTATCGCTATGCGAGACTACGTATATGGAACTATTAAAGCTGATACCTCACGTAGCGGAAAAAAATTCTTCAATGACAATGGAATACTTATATTTCCTTGTTGTAAATGCAACTCAGAGGATATTATAAAGAATACTGCCCGTAGATGTCGCACTCATGAAGACCACCGTTCTTACGTTAGCTTATCTAATAAAACTATTATTTGTGCGTGTCTTTTCTTTGGCAGACATCATTTCGCTAAAAAGTACAGTGATCACGAGTAAAGTACTGATTTATTCCTTCAATAAACTGCACATTTCGAACGTGCTTGCTCGAGGAAATTTTTTTCTGTCTCGGCGTCCATTTGCAGTTACTGCGCTTAACGTTGGTTGATCAGGCACATTTTTGTAGGAACAATGTGAGCTTATATGCACGGAACCGGCGCTTTGTATGAAGACACTAGCGAATGCATGCTTATTAATATTGCATGAAGCACGTCAGACTATTTTTTATCCAACTCTGCATACACGCCACACATACTAGAAAAAAATCACGTCAATGCGACGAAGTGAATGTTGATGAGTGGGCGGAGCTCGATCGTTTTCATCCATGGCAGAAAGAGAATGTGTGGTCTGGAACGCGCTTTTACTTCTTGGTTATCAGCGTCATCGTCATCGTTATCACGTGTAGTGGGTACATTCCACTATACTGTAACGCGCTTATTCTTCATGGTAATCAGGCGTCATCGTCATCTTCATCACGTGTAGTGGGTACATTCCACTATACTGGAACGCGCTTATACTTCATCGTTATCACGTGTAGTGGGTACATTCCACTATACTGCGTCATCGTCATCTTTATTACGTGGAGTGGGTACATTCCACTAAACGTGGCTACCTACCTACCTACTACTACTACTACTACTACGACTACAGAGGAGAGACAGACCCACACCCTAAGGAGCTTCGCCCCTAAAATGGCAGCAAGCTAACCGACCATCGAGTGACAATACTCCTACGCGATGCACACACTGTCAGACGCTCTGCCGAGCAGTATTAGAACATCTGATTTGTACATGCACAGATTTCTCAAAAGGCAGACGGCACATTCAACATCTGCTGCACGCCGACATGACCGCTCTACGGAATTTAATAAAGTCCGACCATGAAGCACAGAAAGTTCTCGCAATATACGGTAGTCACAGTGGCCTGTTTAGAGTGGTGTAGGAGAGCCTGCCTGACCCGTGCGAAGGCGTGACATGAAGGTGCTCATCACCCTTTATTCCCCTTGCCCATTTCCCACCTCATCCCCAACAGCGTCCAAGAGCCGTCCTTTCCTTTAATAAAGGTCACATTCATTTATTCATTTTCTTACTAGTTGCTTAATGAGGGAAGAAGAATTAACTTCTACTCCAACAAAGCTGGGAATCTGCTTTCTGTCGGTACCCGTGAAATGTAAAAAAAAAGGGGGAAAAAAAGAAAAAGAAACACCACCTGACATGCCGCTTGCGCACCGTACTTAGGGTGCCTCCATAGAGGCACGTCAGTCCGTCCTCTACTGTCTCAGCTTCTCCGTACCAATATCCGTGCCGTAACGAAAGGGTCGGCGTTCGCCGGGCCACAGCTACCCTTCATGCGCCAATGCTGTTAACGTGCTTCGTAAGCTCACGATATGCGCACAACTACGCAATTTCACAAAGACATTCACCCAGCTCGGATTACTTGGCTCAGAGCCGGAAATTGCGGCATATACCGCTACTCGCTGGCTACTTCGCATTGAATCGATTACCATAATGCGTGGGATCTGTAGGATTTTAGTTTTTTAGAGTCGCTCCGCATATTTACAGAGGATTACACAAAGTAATATAAACTAATTTGTCGATTCAAATTTGTTTCACTAATCAATGAGCGCGCAACGATAGACATACTATGGCGTTGCTCGAACTCAGGATACAGCCCCACCACACGCTCGACACACGCGCACATCTGCGAATCGTGCCACATGACTGGTAGTAGAACGTGGGACGAACACTACATCTCTTCCGGTCTCTGTTCCTTAAATGTAAAAAAAATTCTTGATGAAGCAAGCGCACTTTCAAAGCATCGGTCTATATATTAATCCACCTATCTATTCAGCTATCTATCCAGCTATCCAGATATTCGTGCACTCATGGCCGTTTCATTAGTTTGACAACCGAAATTGGCGTGGCATCACATGTGCATGACGAGCAAAAATCGTGGGACATGACACGAAAATAACGTTATGCATATCATGTACGTACACCATCGCTAACACGCACGGTGTTGGTTCTTTCTCTGCCGCTTCATTTACATGATATATACCGAAGCTGACATGACATGACAAGGGTTTATGATAAATATAAGGAAGTCGTCACCACATGAATTTCATGGCAAGCATGTGGCGTAAGCCATGACATACATGGCAGGGTATTGGTGATCGCGACCGTTTCATGATCTTTCTACACGCTAATGCTGCCATAGCGTGAATCAAGTACATGGCAGTCAAGACTTAGAGATCATGATATAAGTACAACGACAAGCACAGTCAGGTGCATCATGCCAAACATTGCACGGTCTTGGCGTTCTAGAGGCCGTCTCAGAAACTCGCCGAAAATTTGCATTGCGCGATCGAACTGCATGATGAAGATGTATTACGCATCATTACGTCAATATAATGTCGTGCAAGCCATGTTGGTCATGGCTAATTTGTTCCTCTCGCGGCCGCCACGCTAGGTTACAAAAATTAACATTGGCGTGACACTGGTTAGCGACGAACAAAAAACCCTAGCCACGAGATGAATATTCTGTCATATACGTTATGATATGAATGACAACATTTCGTGGCTCTCGCGTTCGTCGCATTTTCTTGATAAACACCAAAACAGACATGACATATTACATTAGTATATGATGAGCATGAAGTGCAGGTCTTGACAATAATCTCATGTATATAAGTGCAAGGACTTGGTGCTCTTGCGGCCATTTCATTACCTCCTCATATACCGAAGTTGGCATGATCGTTCATGGCAAAGACGAACAAAAGGCCATGGTATGAGTAAAACGTGCATGTCGTGTGCTCCATGACGCACAGCTCTTGGTGCTCTGCTGGCGACTCCTTTAACTTGGTATATGCTGATATTACCCGCCATGCTGGTCTAGTGGTTATGGTGCTCGACTGCTGACCCGCAGGTCGCGGGATCCAATCCCGGCCCCGTTGGCCGCATCCCTCACCTCGGTGGACACTTCCCCACCAAAGGGCACGGCAATTCTTAGAACCTCGTGTATAGGTAGACATGGCTCAGATAAGCGCGTCAGCAAGACACCTGTGTATCTTTTCAAGACAGAGCTTGATTATCTTCTGTAGATAGAGACCTTGGTGGAAGAGTGTACTATCGCCACGCGGTCATTACTTTTTTGAACAAGCGCATCATTCCAGGACGCAAGCTTGTGTGATTTCAATAAATTAGTTTGTCTGTGGTCGTCCGGACTATTTATACTTTGTTGTCTCGTCCTAAGCACGCTTTAAGTTTACAAAATATGTCTTACGAACCAGCCCACCACACACGCTCCTCGAGCAGTAAATACTGTTATCTCATACCAAGTTTCAGAAAAATGAAATTCCCCTACAGTTCGCCTTTAATGAACGTAATGTGATCAGAGACATGTACACTTACAAACTTAAGGCAAGTTTTATGTTGCCATATTGACGCGAGTCCGGAAGTAGTGTGCCTGTGAAAAGAGAAGAAAACATCAGAAAGGATGTGGCGACATCAAATGCGTCTACGTCATTTAACGCTTTCTTTTCGTTTGTATTAAACAATCATATACATGTATTTTCGCAGCTGGGTTTCGCATATTGAAGACCTCAAAAACGCTTTAAGCCACTCCGAAAACCCGAAGATGTCTTGTTGTAAAAGACATGATCGTGCGTACTTCGATGAGTGGGTAGTAGCGGGCGGAGAGAAGCAAACACTCAAACACGCCTGTACGTTAATGCTCGCTCCATTCATGCGTGGGCGTCAGACTGCTGTGACCAGATTGTTTTCATTGAATTAGATAAGGCTAAATTTTTGATAAAGTGAGACAAAACCACGATATGATTATGAGGCACGGCGTAGTGGAAAGCGCCGGAAATTTCGACCACATGGTGTTATTTAACGTGCAGTGACGTATACAGTACACGGGCATCTAGCATTTCGCCTCCATCGAAATGCCACAGCCGCGGCCGATATCGAACGCGCGACGTTCGGGCCAGCAGCTGAGTACCGTAACCGCTACGCCACCATGCTGGACGATGTGTTACAATATTGGAACTGGGCTGATCCTAAGTGGTTCCCTCCGAGCTCCTACACATATTCGCTCCTCTGGGAGGCAATGGTGTCCCCTTGAACCGCTTTTATTTTGCTTTTCCTGAACCTTTTTGTCTCAGTGTCATTTCCCAGAGCCAGTTTTACTATGGCAAATTATCCGTAAAACTTCTCGCTTATGCAAACGGCATCGCTTTTATACGTTTAGATAAGAAATATGTAGAAGACCTCGTACGTTTACGCAATCATATTGTCACTTGGTCGTGACGTTCAAGAAGGCATAAGTCGGCATGCTCATAGTGAAACTCTTTATTCGGGCAAACTGCACGCTGATACACGCTGCATACTGATAGCGCGGATCACAGAGTCGGTCATCGGTAATCTGATCATCGGTGGAACGCGTCCTGTTTTATACATCAGTCATCAAACTTCGAGTGATATTGCTGGTGCTCGCATATGTTATCGAATAAACTTGACTTTTCGGGTTCTGCGCGTAATCTTAATCTAATTATCTAAAAAAGGTACGAAGATTCCCAAACATTGCCGCGCGGTCTGCGCCAAGCGTTGTCGACAGTTTTTGTGGGCGAAACCTCAATTCATCAAAATAAAGCAGTATATAAGTGAGCATTAAGTATTCTGGTATCTCCGCAACCTTTGATGATTGCTGAAAATTCTGGTTGGCTCATGGGGAGTCACTGCATGGCACTGTGCCAGTATTCGGGGAGAAAGGTGCCGTACGTTATATTCGTGTTCCCATTGATCAATACCGCAACAGTAACGCTCATTGGTCAGATTGCGGCATAACTATTTGCCATGGAGCTCAGGCATGGGGCCTCCGCAGGTTTCCCCATCAGGGGGGGGGGGAGGGGGGGGGGCGAAGGTTCATTGCAGCGCCCCGCTTCCCCATTAAGTTAATGTATGTGGCAGATTTCGCGTCCCTCTCTAAGGGTACTATAGGGGCGCCCCCCATCCCCCCTGCCCCCCTTGTGGGCACGCCTATGTCCGGCGGTGAAATAGGTCTCCTTATCTTTGCAAGCGTAAGGGACTGCTTAACATTTGAGCTGCCCGACTAGCACATGTGATTCGAGTCCTTCATCATCATCATCATCATCACTATCAGCCTGTTTTAGTGAACTGCAGGACGAAGGCCTCTCCCAATGATCTCCAGTTTACCTTAGCCAGTGCGAGCTCGTTCCATTTTATCCCTGCGAACCTGCTAATTTCGCCACTCCATCTAACTCTCTGCCTTCTCCGACTGCGTTTTCAATGCCTTGGTAACCATTCTGTTTCTCTTACTGTCCACCGGTTGTCTGTTCTACGCATTACGTGACCAGCCCAGGTCCATTTTTTTCGCTTGATGTCAGCTAGGATATCTGCAACTTGTGTTTGTTCTCTTACCCATTCTGCTGTACTCCGATCTCTGAGTGTTATTCCTAGCATTCTACGATCTATTGCACGCTGCGTGATCCTCAGCTTTTGCTCTAGTTGTTTTGTTAGTCTCCATGTTCCCAAACGTCAGAACTGGCAGTATGCAGTGGTTGTATACTGTTCGCTTCATTGATAGTACGTCCCTCCTTCCCGCGTAGCGCATGCGCGTCCCCCCCTCTCTCTTCTCTCCTACGCTCACCCCCCTTTCTCTCCTCTAGGAATCCTCTACTGTACGGAGCGGCGCCCGCGTCCCGCGTCCCACACCCCCCACAGCGCATGCGCGTCCCCTCCCCCCTCTCTCTCCTCTCCTAGGCTCACCACCTTTCTCTACTCTAAGAATCCTCTACTCTACGGAGCGGCGCCCGCGTCCCCCCGCAGCGCATGCGCGTCCTCTCCCCCTCCCTACTCTGCTACGCTCAGCCCCTTTCTCTCCTCTAGAAATCCTGTACTCTACGGAGCGGCGGCCGCGTCCCACACCCCCCACAGCGCATGCGCGTCCTCTTCCCCTCTCTCTCCTCTCCTACAGTTCCCCCCCCGTTCTCTCCTCTAGGAATCCTATACGGAGCGGCGCGCACGACAGGTGGTGCGACGGCTGCATACTACGCTGGGGGGCGCCACGGAAGTTCCGCGGTATGAAAATGACGGAGCGCGCGCGCCTTATTCTCTCTATTGTGCAGCGCCGCGATGAGCGCCCGGGCCACTGCCGCGAAACGAGAGCGGCGACGTTTCTCCTGCTCAAGCTAACCATGTCCCCGCTGCTTCGCATCCACACATGGTTCCCTTTAGCGGGAGATGGGGTAGTTTTAGTTTGTTATTTATGTATGAAAAATATTGGAAGGTAGGCTAGGTAAGAGCCGGCTATCCCAAGATCATGGTAGTAATATACAAGATACATACAAAGATAAAAAAATAAAAACAGTCAAAGAAGAAAAATAATGAGAAGCACTATGTACATATATACAATATAGGGCGCATAACGCAAGGCAAGTGTTTCTCTTCTCCTCTTTGAGATTACTTTCCTAAATATTTTTATATCACCGAAAGTAAGCTGATCGGCCTATATAAAGGGGCCCTGCAACACTTTTCCAAGTAGCCATGGGATGAATTCACTAAAGGAGCTTATTGCCTCACGAATTCATTGCCGCAAATATTTTTGGAATCCGTCCAGTACGAGTGGAGTTACAAAGATTTCTCGCACGCTGCAATTGCATTCCCTCTTCTCTCGTCCCGTCGAAAGCGCTGGAAGCTAAGCAGGGAGGGATGGCACGGGGAAAGAAAATGCGTCACGCGCGCCTCGTGATATTGAGCGCTTTTTTTCTTTCTTTTTTTTTGTTCGACTACGCCAATTTTCATTGCGATCGCGCGCGCACGCGTGGACAAGTCGCGGCCTCCCGCGGCGGCCTCTGTAACTACCCAGCGCGCCATGCTCAAATCAGGCAATGGCTGATACAAAAAAATCTCTCGTCGGTGACGAGTGATTTTTGGGTACGCAACGTCATTTGTCGAGAGAAGAGAAAGCAATTTCTGGCTGACTTTGAGAATTTATTGTGAATTTCACGCCGCGTGCTGCGCTATAATATTTGGCTCGCGTGTTCTCGAGAGCCTAGACTACCGATCGGCAGCGTTTTCTGAGCATGCTCAAAAAGTGTTGCAGGGCCCCTTTAAGTCTTTTATGTCTCCTTGAATATGTATCTGTATAAGGTTCGCATTGTTCCAGCTTGCTGGAACCGTTGCCGTCTTGATACACTGGATATAAAGCGTAGCTAGTTTCTTCCAAGTAAATTCTTCTTCGTCCTTCCCATTCCTTAGCGCGCCGGTAAAAGTATTCTATTATTTCACATGATCTTTGTACGCTCTGTTTGGCGTTCTGCCTAAGAACCACCGAGGCGAGACACCTTATATCTTCCACTCGAAATAGGTCGTGTTGGCCTTGCGTATTTCTTTATATGGCGATCAGTCGCGCGCTCGCATTCGGGATAAAACACGTCAGTTTCTGTGATATGTGATTCAACGCCAACACTCAGTCCACATACAATCCCTTAATCTGTCTTGATATGGTGAATATTTGTCGCTATATGGATTTCAGAACGAAATTGTTTATGCCGCGCTATTTGTGCAAACCAGGTTTTCGATATCCCATTCTTTTAGCCCACGCGGTGAGGAGTGGTTGGAGAATGTTAGTAATGTCTGCTTCTTAATCGCACTATAACAATCTAAGTTTGGAAGTCGTCAGCTGTTTCATGTATACCTGTGCCACATACCCACCCGTCGTATACGGGTATGTGCCACACGTGTCTGGCGTAAAAGGTTTGACGACGTACGCGATGGGATTGTCACATTATTCATGTCATGACCAGCGAGTCATATTCGTCAGACCATCTTACCATCCCATACTAATTTTGGTTCAGCCCAAGTTCAGGGCTGAAAATTAATATGCATAAAACTAAAGTAATGTGGAACAATCATGGCAGAGAACAGCGCTTTGCGATAGGTGGCGAGACACTGGAAGTTGTATAAGAGTACGTCTACTTAGGACAGGTAGTAACCGCGGAGCCGAACCATGAGAGTGAAATAACTAGAAGAATAAGGATGGGATGGGGCTCATTCGGCAAGCATTATCAAATCATGAATGGTAGTCTACCACTATCCCTCAAGAGGAAGGTATATAAGAGCTGCATCTTACCGGTACTTACCTACGGAGCAGAAACCTGGAGACTTACAAAGGGGGGTTCAACTTAAACTGAGGACGACGCAGCGAGCGATGGAAAGGAAAATGATAGGTGTAACCTTAAGAGACAGGAAGAGAGCAGAGTGGGTCAGGGAACAAACGGGGGTTGAGGATATCATAGTTGAAATGAAGAAGAAGAAATGGATATCGGCCGGGCACGTAGCACGTCGGCAGGATAACCGCTGGTCATTAAGGGTAACTGACTGGATTCCAAGAGATGGCAAACGCGTGAGGGGGGAGACAGAAAATTAGGTGGGTAGATGAGATTAAGAAGTTTGCAGGTATAACGTGGCAGCAGAAAGCACAGGACCGGGTTGATTGGCGAAGCATGGGAGAGGCCTTTGCCCTGCAGTGGGCGTAGTCAGGCTGCTGCTGATGATGATGATGATGAAGTTCAGGGGGTGGTCACGAGAGCACTCAGACGTAGGCGGCTAGACAGACAGACAGACAGACAGACAGACAGACAGACAGATAGATAGATAGATAGATAGATAGATAGATAGATAGATAGATAGATAGATAGATAGATAGATAGATAGATAGATAGATAGATAGACACGCTAAAAGTGCTGCAGTGGGCAAAGAAATGCGTCGCATTTAATAGCTTGTGTAAAGACATTCACGATGTATAGAAGTCAATTCCTTGCTCTTCCCTCAGGTAGTTTTCAAGCAGCGTAAGATGCAGCGAATGTGTACACCACACTTGTAAAATGTTCTCACATCACCGCTGTATTATATTTTCCTCGACAATCTTGACTCAACAAAATGCACCATTATTGTGTAGGCGTGACGTTAGGGTATCACGCTTTTACAAAAACGACAATAAGGGCATTTGTAATTCTGCGCATACATTTTTTTGCAGTCTTATTACGCGATTACAAAACGAGCTAATTGCAACAAACAGCTGCTTTCACCTTTCTACATCTGATCTGCAATTTTTGCGTGAATGGCTTTAGCCGTAACAGCCATGGAGATTAATGTGGTGGGACACCTCGTGCCGTTGCGAAATCGTTCACAGGTTAGACGGAAGCGCTACTTTTGCAACATCAAGAGATGTGTGGCAGGATTTTAGAACGGTCCTTTTAGGGGCGAAGCTCCTAAGGGTGTGGGTTTGTCCCTCCTCTGTAGTACTGGTAGTAGTAGTAGTAGTAGTAGTAGTAGTAGTAGTAGTAGTAGTAGTAGTAGTAGTAGTAGTAGTAGCAGCTAGATAACCACGTATAGTGGAATGTACCCACTCCACGTGATAAAGATGACGATGACGCAGTATAGTGGAATGTACCCACTACACGTGATAACGATGAAGTATAAGCGCGTTCCAGTATAGTGGAATGTACCCACTACACGTGATAACGACGACGATGACGCTGATGACCATGAAGTATAAGCGCGTTCCAGACCACACATTCTATTTCTGCCATGGATGAAAACGATCGAGCTTCGCCCACTCATCATCATTCACTTCGTGGATATGGCGTGATTTTATTGAATAATGTAGCGATGATATGTGGCCCCTGAACAAATAGTGAGGTACTAAATGTAGTAGAATACTGAAATTCACTATAGTGATGAAAAAAATTGAAGGACACTTCGAACATTCCAAAGTGTGTTCGGCGAAAGCGTGTGGCCATTCCACTGACTATGCCATGCCTTTTTTCTTTTACACTCTCAGTGGGATAACACACAAACCGAATGTATGCGTGTTTTCTTTTTTAATTTTTTACCGCGAATCGCAGCGAGACGCTAGACTAATCTTCCTCCGTTCGCATGCGTTAGTATTTTCTCGCGCTTTGCGCATCGTGCAAACGCCATCCGCGTTCCGGCGCTTAAATTGACTGGCCCTTGGTAAATTGGAAAGTGTATTCCGTGAACGCATGGGTACATTGAGACGGCGTCGGTCAGAACGATTGCAAACACTGGGCACAGCTTCGCTACGCAAGCAAAGCGCGAGCGCTGTAGAGTCCGACGCGACCGGCGTCCGTTAGCGCATCCCGGCGGCCACCTGGCTCCGTGCCAGAGCTCGGATGGACGGAAGGACGGACGGACATGGGCGGATGGACGGACAGACGTATGGCAGACGGATGGACAGAGGGACGGACAGACAAACGGACGGACGGACAAACGGACGGACGGACGTGAGCATGAGACATTAGAGGCTTTCGCCTTATTATACACCAGGTAGACCCGCAACACTACAATACCCGAGAAGCAGTAAATCAGGAGTTTGATGTATTATGGGATGTGTGCTATGTCAGCTTCTTTCAAAAGCTGAAGCTCTTGCGCCGTGTTGTTGCCTAGTCATTCGCGAGCACTATGAGCAACCAGCTTACGTGTCGAGTTGCTAGAGGTGAGGCCGTGGTTCCTAATGCGCGTGGCCACCCTTCAGCTTTGTTAGAAAATTTTATTAGTTTTTTTTAAGGCGAACAAATGATTCGGTGATAACTGGCTATATTTG